>APFE030012888.1:2902-18750 GCA_000404065.3 Pinus taeda
GAAACACATTGACACAAGATTTCATTACATCAGGGAATTGGTGAGCAATGGAGAAATTGTCTTAGAACATTGCAGGACTCAGGAACAGGTTGCATACATTTTGACAAAGCCACTAGACCAGAAAAGCTTTGAGTTTTTGAGAAAATGTTTGGGTATGACTGAATTCCCAGCAGTTGAAATTAAAGGGGAGTGTTGAAATCGTAATTTCAACTGCCGTACCAAATGAACAGCCCCGCGGCATTTATTCTGGAAAACCACTTCAGAAAACCACAGTACATTTCGCACTGCTTTTGGCAAAAAGTTGTTTCTATCAGAGGGCCTCCGAACACCCCGACTTGCTGCCACGCGTCCTGTGTACGAACACAAAACCACCCACTCCCCGGAAGCTAAACTTCTTTTGGTTTGTGTGAGCTTGGTGCGCGAATTGCGTCCGATCAGGTCAACGGACAAGGATCTTCATCAACCTGCCAGGACATTATTTTTACGTTTACCGCACGTTTCATTTAATACATTTAATGCTTTTGTCATAGTCTTAGGTAAAGTTTTTAATGTTTTCATAGGGCATGTGATTTTTTTTTGTTAACCCATATAGTATGTACGCCATATAGTTTTGGTCGTATGTGTGTTGACTTTAGTTTGTATTGCACACGGGAGGAGAAGCAGAGGGTTCGCAGCAGCGAAGAAGAACACAACAGTGTAAAAAAGAAAAAGACTCCCAACAGTAAAAATTTTGGATTCCTTCTTACAGGTGCTTGTATTGGTTTGTTGAAACGAATGGGAAGGCAATGTATTTTTTTTATTTTCAATATGAGAGGTGAAATCCCGAGCATTTCTAATGTAATGAAAAATTTCACACAGGGGTGAATGTGAATTTTTTTTTTTGATTTTACAGCAGTAAACTTATGTAAGAATTTTTATTCTACAGCAGTAAATGTAAAAACTTTTTACACAGCAAAATTTTACACAGCACTGTAAAATCATTTGTAAAAGAGGAGGGTAAATTTGTTTTTGGTGAAATTTTTTTGGTGAATCCCTCTGAGAGAGAGGAAGACAATTGTATCGGCAGTTTATAAATTAATACAAGTTTATGTTAGTTGTGAAACTCTGCTTTGTTCATAATTTTTTTTTGGGGCTCCCTGTGCAAAAGATCCTGAGGAGAAAACAGAGCATTGCTCTGTATTGAATTTGTTTGTTTGTTTTTGGGATTGTACCAGAAAAATCCCCAACACCACAGTCCTTTTATGTTGAAAATAATATCATCTCCTTTTATGTTGAAAATAATATCATCTCGGTGCCCCAGAATTGTGCCTTGTGCAGACAGAGTGCATTCAGCTCATACTCAAGACCTTATACCCACTTTCTCTATGTTAAAAATGGTAGAGAGAATCTAAAGAAAAAATGCTTCCAAGTTTCTCAGAAAAATAGACGAGAGGTGTAATGGCCAAACAGTTATGTGAATAAATTTTCTGATTTACTATTATCGGTAAATACGGAACAGAGATTATTGTTCTTAAAAATGATGAAAATATTATTAATTCAATGATTGAATGTGAATTGAATAATTACATATAATAACTTTTATGAGAAAGTTATATTCCTTTCTTGTTATAATAAAAGAAACAGTTGCCAGTAAGTAAGGGGAAACCCTAACTGCTTTTCCTCATTCCCTAGGAAAAAAGGGAAAAGGAAAAGGCCCGGGTTGTTGAGGAAGAGACGGGGGAAAAGAAAGGAAAGATGGCACTGAAAGCAGAAAGGAGAGTGCTACGTCTGGTGAGGACCAAACAACACAGGCACAAGAAGTGCTTTACTTTACTGAAGGCTATGGCCGGGCAAATGAGCTTGGGGGAGAGACTCAGTCTGGATTGACTGATCTCGCGGCTGGGAGGATAACAAGCATCAGACAATCTTCTCCATTCTGGAGAAGTACAGAAGATTGTGAGCGTTGCAATTACAGGTAAGTACAACCTGACTTTAATATTATCTGAGAAATTTCCATATTCTTCTTAAAAGATATTGGTAAACTGTAAATCAAGTAACAGAGTATTGAGACAATTAGCTATAGGGTATCCGCTGGAGTATAATTATACTCTGTCTGGAATGAAGAACTATTGGAATTAATTTTCCATTCAGTATGAGATCCCTTTTTACAAAATAGAACAAATGATAACGGAAAAACTGTAAAATGTCATTACAGAAGAGGAAATAAGCTGCCCGTTACATAACTGTAACCATATAGAGTAACAAAGAAAGTAGTGACTAACCTGTTGGGTAAAATAATTAGGAATGATAACCAACATAGTGAAAATCACTGTGAGAACGAATTTCATTACGTTCATCGAACCATCAGAAATATTACATGCGATATATAACACCTTCGTCTTTATCACGGTGAAGGCTAGGACAATTGTTATAATAGAGTATGTAACCAGCGATTGTTGAGTCCATATAGGAACCCTCGGTCGAGAGGTTAAATATTTATTCAACACAATAAAAGAAAGGCGTAAACAGTAATACAGTTAAACAGCACTTCACATCGAACCAAGACATGAGTTTATGAGAAGGAAACTCTGTAAATCCTACAAATAAATTCACCTGTATAAGCAAGAATTCAATATATATGGGTTGGGTATGATCTACGGTAAAACCCGAAGATAAACTCATTTCTCGATATGTAAGAAATGAACCCGACACTCAGAACATCGATATATGCACTAATATAATGAAATGAATCATCATGCCGAATACAGTTATAACATATCTGCAGACAAACATATATATATTTAACCATAAACAGTAGTTCGAATAAGGAGAGAGAAACTCGTTCTTCAGAAGTGAAAACTGAACCATGGTATATTTAAAAGATAACAATAGATACATGGTATACATAGAAGGCAGCAGTTCCAATATACAAACTAAACCCCCTATCGGAACTGGGTAAGTCCGACAAGATAAGTACAGTCTCAGAGAAGTTTTATATAACAAAACAAAACAACCCAGAAGCTAAATACTCGCTTGGGGTTTGAACTTCAACAGTACAGAATATACATTTAACTATAACAGGTTCGCATTCCTGTTTAAAGGTATTTAAATGACACAACTGGTCGGAGAAGAAACTCAGCAATACGCCAAGTGATTCTCCTCAAATGGTTCCAGAAGAATTACATTGCAAAATTATAACTATCAAAAAAAGAAGAACTGCTATAGGAATGCAACTCGGCAATTGTGGCGAAACTTTTAAGGTAGAAACCAGGGTTTCAACCTACGGAGGGTTTCCCTGGCCGGAAATACCATGTCCGCTCATACCAATAATAGAAAATGGCAAAGTCCCTGACAGGAAAGAGATAAAAGAAAAATTAATTTCGACTCGAGGTCTGACTGAGTAAATAGTTTTCTTTCGGGTATCAAGTGTGCTTACCTGGAAGTCACTTCTTTAGCAAAAGTAACCCTGAAATCCCCTACCTCCGCGTAGGGTTCCAACCTGTTCAAAAACAAAATTCTTTCGAATGAGAATTAATCCGAACACAACTGCCATGCGTACCAAAGAAAAATTTGAATATGAACCTCCAGTAAGGGAAGGGTTACTTGATGGACGTAGAAGGGTCCAGAGCGAGAAGCTGGAGCGGCATCACCTTCCGCACAGCCTGTGCATGCATATTCAGAACATACAGCCGAGGATTGCATCGTCTGCAGCCGAATAGGCTTACACTAGGGCGGCTTAGTTGGAAGGGCAGACGCCCTGGAGAAGCGGCTCTGCAAACCTTGATCGATGAACAAATGAACCCTCAAACCCTAAGGCGACTTTTATAAATGGCAAGGGTTTTCTGTGTCATTCGATCTCCCAAGGTGAATCCTCAGCGTTGATCAAGTGAGTAATCCCGAGGAGCTAGCTACAGTAGCTGCAGCCATAAATCCAGCCAGCTACCCTTTGGATCAACGATCGGATCAGTGGTGGAGTATCTGAGGTAGGAACAGTTGTCCACCTCTCGAACCATCGACATTTAAGTGGTGGGATTTGTTAAGGTTCACTGTCAGCACGGCCATACGGAGAGTAAATAGGTTCATATGCCAAGACAGTGCTGAATTAAAAATCAACTACAACGCCACATCTCTTCCCGCCAAGTTTAATGGTGGAATTATAACATTATAATATTTATTGTTTAATGTATGGGTCGTAACATTGTAAATTTTACCATTTAATGGATGGGGTAAAACATTATAACATTTACCGTTGTGATTAAGTTATTCATCCATGGTATAAGAGGATAGGTAAAAGAATTTTTTTTTTTTTTGGGTTATTAATATCTTGATTAGAGGGTTGTGACATATGGTATCAGAGCCCAGTTACAACACTGAGGCCTCTGGGTAAGATAACAATGATATATAAGGACACTGCTTAAAAAACAAAATTTAAAAAAAAAAAAAAACAAAACATTTAGAAGTGTGATATGATCGTTCTCATTATTACCTTTGAATTTTTTTTATGAAGTACAGGATCAGGGTTCTGAAGACGGTCACATGAGGAGGGCAGATAATATACCTCGACGACCAGTAATGGGGCAGGGCGTGCCTGGCCCTGAAAATAACCCAGAACTGTGGGTACAACTTGGAGAAGAAGCCAGAATCACAAATCAAGCAATTCTGGAAACAGTACAGGGACTTAAGAACGAGATGGCTCGACTGCGAGAAGATAATGCTCGATTAACAATGGAACAAGAGAGAATTTTGAAAAGTTTGTCTAACAGACAAAATCAACCACCAGTTAATCCTAGTACAGAACAGCAAAGAATGTCTGAAGAACAGAACCATCATATACCCCCCGAAGGATCGGAGGAGCAGGAGGAATGATCCGATAATGCATTTGAACAACAAACCTCGAAAAGACAAAGGGTGGAACTACAAGGGGAGTTCCGCAAGATTAAGCCACCGCATTTTGACGGAGAACAAGAAGAGACAGCTGAAGCATGGTTAATCAATATGAATAAGTATTTTCAGCTTTATGAATATGACCACAATCTTAAGGCACAGTTGGCCATTTTTCAATTACAGGGAAAGGCCACCTTATGGTGGGAGGAGCTGAAGATTGTAAAAGGAGTCACTGAGCAGACTATTACTTGGGATAATTTTCAAAGGTTCTTTAAAGAAAGATATCTAACTGAGCGCTTTTACGATGAAAAGGCAAAAGAATTCCATGATTTGCGATTGGGGCAGCAGACTATCGATGAATTCATCACCCGTTTTACTTCCTTACTTCGCTACGTGCCATATATAAGGGAGGAAAAAGCAAAGGTACAGCGATTTGTTAGCAGTTTACCACCATATATGCGGGAAAGAATTGAATTTGATAATCCAAAATCAATGGATGAGGTAATCCGCAAAGCTAGAATCTGTTATCAACAAAGTAAGCAAAAAGGGGAAGCTGCTAACAAGAAATGGAATGAGAAAAAGGGCTTTAAGACAGTTGGAAACAACAAAGGAAATCGCAGCAATGGGAATAAGGGGAATGGCAAGGGACCAAACAACAGATTTGCAGCCAGAACCACATCTAAATTTAGGGCTGCAAATGAGTCCAAAGTCAACGAACAGCAACCAAGGTTAGACAGTGAAGGAACAACAAGACCCCCGGTGCAGTGCTGGGGTTGTGGAGGACCCCATTACATTAAGAACTGCCCACAGCGAAAAGGATCTGAGCAGTTATCCCAAATTCATGAAGCCTCAACAGTTGGCGAAGTTGGACGTAGCATACCCAGAATTAATGCGGCTTTGGAAGACTGGCAAGCGGAATACCAGCCAACTATGGTCGAATTCGAAGGTAAAATCTCAAACCTTATCATAACTGTTTTAATTGATCCCGGAAGCTATGTGAGCCCAAAGGTGGTGGAACGTTGTAATTTACAATCTGTTAAATTTAAAAATCCTTGGCTGGTACAATTAGCTACAGGAGCCAAATGACGGGTAACAGCTAAAGTCAACGATTGCTCTTTTACTATAGCAGGTCAGCCAGTAACGGCTGATTTGAACATGCTACCTCTTGGCTCCTATGATATTCTAATCGGTATGGACTGGTTGGAAAAACACTGGTCATTAGTTGATTGTAAAACCAAGATTATTTACTATAGAGACCAACAAGGAAACAGGAAAGAAATGCAGGGGATGAAACGACCAGTGCAGGTTCGACCGATAACTGCAAACCAACTGGTAAAATGTGTACAGAAAGGGTGCCAGGTCTACGCCATCCAGGTGGGATATGCAGATTCAAAGGATAAAACAACGTCTTTAAACAATATTCCTATAGTACAGGAATTTACAGATGTGTTTCCGGAAGAAATTCCTGGTCTACCTCCAAGAAGAAACGTAGATTTTACCATTGAGTTGGTACCAGGTGCCGCACCAGTATCACGGGCACCCTATAGAATGAGTGTACCCAAATTGACAGAATTAAAAATGCAGTTGCAAGAGTTACTAGATAAGGACTACATTCGTCCTAGCGTGTCTCCATGGGGAGCCCCAGTACTATTTGTCAAGAAAAAGGACGGAACCCTCCGGATGTGCATCGATTATCGACAATTGAATAAGTTGACCATCAAAAATAAATATCCTTTACCACGAATCGATGAACTGTTCAATCAAGTGAAGGGTGCGACGGTGTTCTCTAAGATCGATTTGCGATCAGGCTACCATCAGATTCGAATTAAAGAAGAAGATATCGCTAAAACAACTTTTAGAACGAGGTATGGCCACTACGAATTTGTAGTCTTGCCATTTGGGCTAACTAACGCCCCTGCCACCTTCATGTGTTTAATGAATAGCATTTTCCATCGTTACTTGGATCGATTCGTGCTGATATTTATTGATGACATATTAATATATTGACGCACCATCGAGGAACATTATGAGCATCTCATAATGGTATTATAGACCCTTCAAGAGCATCAGTTGTACACTAAGTTTAGTAAATGTGATTTCTTTAGAGAAGAGATCCAATATTTGGGTCATGTAATCACAAATGATGGAATCGCAGTGGACCCAGAAAAGATAAAGGCCATAATGGAGTGGCCTGTACCAAAAGATGTAGCAGACGTCCGATATTTTATGGGATTAGCCGGATATTATAGAAGGTTTGTGGAGGGCTTTTCTAAAGTGGCTTTTCCCATTACCTCATTACAGAAAAAGGGAAAGGCATTTCATTGGACCCCAAGCTGCCAGAAAAGCTTCGAACAATTGAAACATCTGCTCACCACAGCACCTATTTTGAGTATAGCTGATCCTAATAAAGACTATGTGGTATGTACAGATGCTAGTAAAGAGGGATTAGGGGGGGTCTTGATGCAAGAAGGAAAAGTAATTGCATACGAGTCTCGAAAACTAAAAGAACATGAACAGAAATACTCTGCTTATGATTTGGAGTTGGCTGTTGTCATACATGCCCTAAAGATGTGGCGGCATTATCTTATGGGCAGGAAATTTTTGCTTCTCACCGACCACCATAGTTTAACCAACTATTTTAGCCAGCCTACTTTAAACGCTAGGCAAGCACGGTGGGTGGATTTTTTAAGCGGCTTTGATTTTGATATAAAACATTTGCAGGGAAAAGAAAACAGAGTGGCCGACGCTTTGAGCCGGAAAGTGCAAAATTTGTATGAAATTTCCATTAGTGAATGGAAAAGTCCCTTTTTGGAAATAATAAAGGAAATTTCAGACCAAGATACGGAATATCAACAGCTTAAACTGCAAATACAACAATCTGCTAAAGGAGGCAGCCAACAAGAATATGAATTAGATGATGCTGGATTAATCTATTTCAAGCAAAGGTTATATGTACCCAATCAAAGCAGAATTAAAAATTTAATTATGGATGAATTTCATATCAGCCATTATGCGGGCCACCCAGGTTATCAGAAGATGATTACTGCAATCCGGAAAGAATATTTTTGGCCAGGTATGAAGAAGAGCATTATCGAGTATTTGGCACGATGTTTAGAGTGTCAGCAGATTAAAGCTGAGCATCAGCATCCAGCAGGTTTGTTACAACCATTACCCATCCCCGAATGGAAATGGGAAATCATCTCCATGGATTTTATTACTGGGTTACCTAGAACAAAGAAAAACAACGACTCAATTATGGTGGTGGTAGACAAACTAAGCAAGGCTGCACACTTCATACCTGTACAATCCACGTATAAGGCTGCACAAATTGCTCATATTTTTATGCAGAATGTGTTCAGGTTGCATGGACTTCCGAAAACAATAATTTCCGATCGTGATGTGAAGTTCACATCAGCATTTTGGAAAACACTGTTTGCTGATTTAGGAACTCAGTTGAATTTCAGTACAGCGTACCATCCTCAAACTGATGGACAGACGGAACGGGTGAACCAAGTGATAGAGGACATGCTAAGGGCTTATGTCATGCAACAACCCACACTATGGGAAGAATATTTACATTTGGTAGAATTTGCGTATAACAATGGGTATCACACCTCTACGCAAATGAGCCCATTTGAGGTCATGTATGGCAAAAAATGCCGTACACCCTCCAGTTGGGGAGGGCCTAAAGATAGATTATGTCTAGGACCTGAAATGCTTAAGGAAATGGAAGACATGGTGAAGAGGGTACGTGTTAATTTGAAAGCTGCTCAAGATAGACAGAAGAATTTCACCGATCGAAAAAGAAGGTTCAAAGAGTACCAAGTTGGGGACCATGTGTACATTTGAATTCAGGCTAAAAGAAGTACTTTACAGTGGAGTGGGTGTGCCAAATTGGCGCCCCGATATTGTGGACCCTTCCAAGTTTTAGCAAGGATTGGACCAGTGGCTTACCAACTTGCCTTGCCGAGCCACATCCGAGTCCACAATGTTTTGCATGTTTCAGTACTAAAGAAATATGTGTATGACCCTAAACATGTAATCCGATGGCAGGATATACAGGTGGGGTTATTGTTACAATAAAATTTGGCAAGAATTCCATTTGAAAGAAAACTAACTAAAGGAATTGTGTATTGCAGGTCGAACCGGAAGGAGAGGTTCTAGTCGAACCGCTGAGAATTCTCGACCGGAGAGAAGTGCAGCTGCGGAAACGAGTTATTATCCAAGTTAAGGTACAATGGCGACATTTCGGGCCTGAGGAGGCCACTTGGGAAGACGAAGAATTAATGAAGAGAACCTATCCAAATCTGTTCATGACTGAAAGACATCGAGACGGTGTCATCTCAGGGGGAGGAGATGTAATGACCAAACAGTTATGTGAATAAATTTTCTGATTTACTATTATCGGTAAATACGGAACAGAGATTATTGTTCTTAAAAATGATGAAAATATTATTAATTCAATGATTGAATGTGAATTGAATAATTACATATAATAACTTTTATGAGAAAGTTATATTCCTTTCTTGTTATAATAAAAGAAACAGTTGCCAGTAAGTAAGGGGAAACCCTAACTGCTTTTCCTCATTCCCTAGGAAAAAAGGGAAAAGGAAAAGGCCCGGGTTGTTGAGGAAGAGACGGGGGAAAAGAAAGGAAAGATGGCATTGAAAGCAGAAAGGAGAGTGCTACGTCTGGTGAGGACCAGATAGCACAGGCACAAGAAGTGCTTTACTTTGCTGAAGGCTATGGCCGGGCAAATGAGCTTGGGGGAGAGACTCAGTCTGGATTGACTGATCTCGCGGCTGGGAGGATAACAAGCATCAGACAATCTTCTCCATTCTGGAGAAGTACAGAAGATTGTGAGCGTTGCAATTACAGGTAAGTACAACCTGACTTTAATATTATCTGAGAAATTTCCATATTCTTCTTAAAAGATATTGGTAAACTATAAATCAAGTAACAGAGTATTGAGACAATTAGCTATAGGGTATCCGCTGGAGTATAATTATACTCTGTCTGGAATGAAGAACTATTGGAATTAGTTTTCCATTCAGTATGAGATCCCTTTTTACAAAATAGAACAAATGATAACGGAAACACTGTAAAATGTCATTACAAAAGAGGAAATAAGCTGCCCGTTACATAACTGTAACCATATAGAGTAACACAGAAAGTAGTGACTGACCTGTTGGGTAAAATAATTAGGAATGATAACCAACATAGTGAAAATCACTGTGAGAACGAATTTCATTACGTTCATCGGACCATCAGAAATATTACATGCGATATATAACACCTTCGTCTTTATCACGGTGAAGGCTAGGACAATTGTTATAATAGAGTATGTAACCAGCGACTGTTGAGTCCGTATAGGAACTCTCGGTCGAGAGGTTAAAGATTTATTCAACACAATAAAAGAAAGGCGTAAACAGTAATACAGTTAAACAACACTTCACATCGAACCAAGAGATGAGTTTATGAGAAGGAAACTCTGTAAATCCTACAAATAAATTCACCTGTATAAGCAAGAATTCAATATATATGGGTTGGGTATGATCTACAGTAAAACCCGAAGATAAACTCATTTCCCGATATGTAAGAAATGAACCCGACACTCAGACCATCGATATATGCACTAATATAATGAAATGAATCATCATGCCGAATACAGTTATAACATATTTGCAGACAAACATATATATATTTAACCATAAACAGTAGTTCGAATAAGGAGAGAGAAACTCATTCTTCAGAAGTGACAACTGAACCATGGTATATTTAAAAGATAACAATAGATACATGGTATACACAAAAGGCAGCAGTTCCAATATACAAACTAAACCCCCTGTCGGAACTGGGTAAGTCCGACAAGATAAGTACAGTCTCAGAGAAGTTTTATATAACAAAACAAAACAACCCAGAAGCTAAATACTCGCTTGGGGTTTGAACTTCAACAGTACAGAATATACATTTAACTATAACAGGTTCGCATTCCTATTTAAAGGTATTTAAATGACACAACTGGTCAGAGAAGAAACTCAGCAATACGCTAAGTGATTCTCCTCAAATGGTTCCAGAAGAATTACATTGCAAAATTATAACTATCAAAAAAAGAAGAACTGCTATAGGAATGCCACTCGACAATTGTGGCGAAACTTTTAAGGTAGAAACCAGGGTTTCAACCTACGGAGGGTAACCCTGGCCGGAAATACCATGTCCGCTCATACCAATAATAGAAAATGGCAAAGTCCCTGACAGGAAAGAGATAAAAGAAAAATTAATTTCGACTCGAGGTCTGACTGAGTAAATAGTTTTCTTTCGGGTATCAAGTGTGCTTACCTGGAAGTCACTTCTTCAGCAAAAGTAACCCTGAAATCCCCTGCCTCCGCGTAGGGTTCCAACCTATTCAAAAACAAAATTCTTTCGAATGAGAATTAATCCGAACACAACTGCCATGCGTACCAAAGAAAAATTTGAATATGAACCTCCAGTAAGGGAAGGGTTACCTGATGGACGTAGAAGGGTCCAGAGCGAGAAGCTAGAGCAGCATCACCTTCCGCACAGCCTGTGCATGCATATTCAGAACATACGGCCGAGGATTGCATCGTTTGCAGCCGAACAGGCTTACACTAGGGCGGCTTAGTTGGAAGGGTAGACGCCCTGGATAAGCAGCTCTGCAAACCTTGATCGATGAACAAATGAACCCTCAAACCCTAAGGTGACTTGTATAAATGGCAAGGGTTTTCTGTGTCGTTCGATCTCCCAAGGTGAATCCTCAGCGTTGATCAAGTGAGTAATCCCGAGGAGCTAGCTACAGTAGCTGCAGCCATAAATCCAGCGAGCTACCCTTTGGATCAACGATCGGATCAGTGGTGGAGTATCCGAGGTAGGAACAGTCGTCCACCTCTCGAACCATCGACATTTAAGTGGCGGGATTTGTTAAGGTTCACTGTCAGCACGGCCATACGGAGAGTAAATAGGTTCATATGCCAAGACAGTGCTGAGTTAAAAATCAACTACAACGCCACATCTCTTCCCACCAAGTTTAATGGTGGAATTATAACATTATAATATTTATTGTTTAATGTATGGGTCGTAACATTGTAAATTTTACCGTTTAATGGATGAGGTAAAACATTATAACATTTACCGTTGTGATTAAGTTATTCATCCATGGTATAAAATGATAGGTAAAAGATTTTTTTTTTTTTTTGGGTTATTAATATCTTGATTAGAGGGTTGTGACAAGAGGAGAAGAGAGGTTCAAACGTTGAGTCACGCTTCCTACATCCAAGGACAACATGAGTTCAATGTCTCACTGCAAAACAAGGCCGCCTTTCGCCATATGATCGCGGAGCGTAACAGAAGAGTCTAACTGAAAGAGCATTTCTCGACACTGCACTCTCCTGCCTCACAATTCCAAGGTATTATAATTTTTAAAAATATTATAACTTTTTAATTGTAGTGTTGAAGATATTGTTTAACAGTTGGGTTGGGAGATTTGGTGGTTACTGATTTTTGTAATCCAATCTTCTACAAGACTGCCTATGTTTGAAAGTTACTTTAAAGACTTTTCAATTACACGCTCCTATATATATAAACCAGAATTAGTAAATAATTTTATTGTCGGAAAAAGAGGGTGAGTGAGTCATTGATAATTACATTAACATAAATTTTGACACTGTTGCATAAAGGATTAGATTGCAATATAAACATATAAGAAAACGTGTAACCAGTCTATCCAAAAAAATCATCCGGTACAACAAGAGTTTGAGCCTGACTAGCAAGGGGTAAGATAGAAATACAACATGAAAAGAATACGACCCAAAAGTTAAGTGAGAGAACGACCCACCTATCAATCAGTCCATAAGAAGCCAACCAATCAACTAAATAGAGTATACTTGCCTCATATAACAAGTCGTGTGCCCAGATGACTTTACGGTGATACTAAGGGACGAGGGTGACAAAAACAATACTATGTTCCCTCGTTTATACCAATAGTTGCATGCCTTCAATACACGTCAAGTTGATGGTTGTATAATTGGACTTGTAGAATAAGAAAGTGTCGAAGAGTGGCATGCCTTCAATATAGCCATCTTTAAGTCAATCGCAGATTTTTAGAATATTTGGGAATCGTATGGACATGGGTGAGGTCAATTTTTTTGACCGCACTCATGTTCTTTGAATATTCTGAGAATCTGCAATCAATTCAGGCTCACCGCTTCAATACAGGTCAAGTTGATAGTTGTATAATCGAATTCCTAGAATAACTTGGTGATAGAGTTTGTTGTTTATCATAAGGCACCATTTTGGCGTGTTAGTAATCTCATCCTCGAGGCATCTATCAAATTCATATAAATATCAACTAAAATGTAAATTGTGACCATATTTCTAATGATAATTTTGGAATCACTTATAATAATTATGGAAGAGGTACAAATTATTTGTTATTGTTCCTAGATTCTAAGAGAACTTGTGTTTTGTAATTTTTCTAGGGTGTTTTTCTGAATATTTAATTGGATCATAACTTGAAGGTTTTACTACAACTTTTGCACAATGTAAAGCTATGCGAATAAATGCTTCACATATTTTATGCCATAATTTATGGACATAGTTGCAATATTCATGCATAATTTTTTAGATATTTTTGTGGTGACTTTTTATTTTAAAGCTTTGCAAGAAAACAATCCAAAAAGAAAGTCCTTGAAAATAATTCATAGGTGGAGGCATATTTTATGCCATAATTTATGGACATAGTTGCAATATTCATGCATGATTTTTAGATATTTGTGTGGTGATTTTTTTATTGTAAAGCTTTGCAAGAAAACAATCCAAAAAGAAAGTCCTTGAAAATAATTCATATGAGTTAAATGAAATATTTATTATCAATGGCTTTCCACCATAATTTAAACAAATCCTTGCTTAAAAAATAGATAGAAATAAGATGTAAATAAATATACTTAATTACTTCTTGTCGTTATTTATGCAAGTGGGAGCACTTAATCTATCCACTTTACATCTCAATTTATTAGATCTTACCAAAGAAGGAATTTAGAATTCAATTTATCAATTGACCATTATTAATTTAACATTAACCAATATAAATTATAATTTTTTATAAAAAAATTACCAAACATAACTTATAATTTCTAAATTTTGATATAGTAACGTTTTTTAAGATATGAAACCTCCATTAAATGAAAAATGGAGCGGTTATAGACATGTGATGAAAGATTATAAGATTCTAGGATGAATGGAAAGTGCTAATAGTTATTTGTCTTTGATTTATTAACAAAATATTGATTCATATCATTTCATTGGATGAAAATGATTGCCTTCTAATTAGAAATAAAATAATTTTTGTTTTCAAATCTGTAAATCATTGCACTACAAAAGTAACTTAGCTAGGTCAAACAACAAAGTTAAATTTCACGAGAGCAATCATCTTGTTTGTTTTTTGTGGACTACACGATGAAGCAGCCCATCAGATCAAGGGACGCTAAAAAAATGGACTACACAATGAAGCAGCCTATCAGATCAAGGGACGCTAAAAAAAACAATGGGATGAATATGACTAGAGAAGAGCATGAGAATTTTGACCCATTCTCAATCATAGATATTGTTTGAATAAATCAGTGTTATCATAAAACTTTACGATAATGGTGTACTCTTGACCGAGGGACAGTGGATATCATAGATATAAGTTTAAATGGTCTCTAATCTCATTCATCTCTGTTGGAGGTTTTTTCTAGCAAAATCTCAAAAACACAAAATTCAAGTAAACAGAGGCAATGTTCTGTTTCTTTTACTCCAGGATCTTTTTGTGCACAGGGAAGATTAAAAAAAATTTAATGAAGAACAGAGTATTGCACCACCATAAAAGATTTCTATTCATTAAAATAAAAATTATTGATACATATTCATCCTCTTTCACTCAGAGGGATTCACCAAAACATTTCAACAAAATTACTCCACTGTGTGTAAAAATTTCATTTACATTCACTGCTGTGTGAAAACAAAGATTACAAGGATTTACTACAAAACTTACTGTTCCCTTTTCACTGCTGTGTGAAACAATTCATGGTTTTGATACAAACTTCCCCCTGGTTTTCTTCATTCACTTCTTCGCCTTTGCTCCTGCACTGCTGTGCATTTTTTTTATTTCTTACACTTTCAGAATGGTCAACCACTACAATATGTTTTTACTTGTTCTGTCAAAACCAAACTTACTCGCCCGTGAAAAAAATTAAAAGCAATAAACTTAAAAACTATATGACATTGCCCATGCCATCATTTAACTCACACCCATACTTGCCGTAAACAAAAATTAAAATATTTTACCTACAACTATGACAAATTCATTAAATGCATTAATATTAAAACTGGCGGTCAACCAAGGTTTATTTTACTCCACGCAATATTTATTTGATGCAGGTTTGTGATGCCCGTCGAACGTTGATTTTCCCTCCTGGAATCCAACGGCTGAGGTGAATATCGGAAGCCCTTTTTAACCGAACTTTACTCCACTATGCAGCTTTGAACAATCAACGGTGGATAATGCAGGGTCAGATCGGACGAAGGAGATGAATATCGGAAGGCCTTTTTAGTCGACATTTACCTTCCGATAAATGTCAGAGGGTGATGTCACGCCTCATCCACGCGTCAACACTAAGTTGTATCGGAGCTCTTGTGTACGGAAACTACCTTCATGCAAAAGCGGTGCGATATGCCTCAAGCGGGTTTGTGGTTTTGCTGGGTGGTTTTGAGGTGTATTAAATGCTGGCCCGTGCGCGGTTGAAATTACAAATTTAACACTCCCCTTTAATTTCAACTACTGGGCATTCGGTCATACCCAGACACTTCCTCAAAAATTCAAAGCTTTTCTGATCCAATGGCTTAGTCAAGATGTCTGCAACCTGTTCTTGAGTCCTGCAATGTTCTAGGACAATTTCTCCATTGTTCACCAATTCTCTGATGTAGTGAAA
>APFE030012888.1:22561-36251 GCA_000404065.3 Pinus taeda
CTTGACTGTGTATTTTTAAAACAACTGACTGCTGCAACAAAAGACTCCTCCCTTCAGCTTCTTTGTCACCTTCAAAGAACCTAAGCCTGCTCTGATACCACTGTTGGAGGTTTTTTCTGGCAAAATCCCAAAAACACAAAATTCAAGCACACAGAGGCAATGCTCTGTTTCCTTTACTCCAGGATCTTTTTGTGCACACGGAAAATTAAAAAAAATTTACTGAAGAACAGAGTATTGCACCACCATAAAAGATTTTTATTCATTAAAATAAAAATTATTGATACATATTCATCCTCTTTCACTCAGAGGGATTCACCAAAACATTTCAACAAAATTACTCTGTCTTCTTTGAAATTTTACACCACTGTGTGTAAAAATTTCATTTACATTCACTGCTGTGTGAAAACAAAGATTACAAGGATTTACTGCAAAACTTATTGTTCCCTTTTCACTGCTGTGTGAAAACAAAGATTACAAGGATTTACTGCAAAACTTATTGTTCCCTTTTCACTGCTGTGTGAAACAATTCATGGTTTTGATACAAACTTCCCCCTGGTTTTCTTCATTCACTTCTTCGGCTTCGCTCTTGCTGTGCGGTTTTTTCATTTCTTACACTTTCAGAATGGTCAACCACTACAATATGTTTTTACTTGTTCTGTCAAAACCAAACTTACGCCCGTGAAAAAAATTAAAAACAATAAACTTAAAAACTATATGACATTGCCCATGCCATCATTTAACTCACGCCCATACTTGCCGTAAACAAAAATTAAAATCTTTTACCTACAACTATGACAAATTCATTAAATGCATTAATATTAAAACTGGCGGTCAACCAAGGTTTATTTTACTCCACGTAATATTTATTTGATGCAGGTTTGTGATGCCCGTGGACCGTTGATTTGCCCTCCTGGAATCCAACGGCTGAGGTGAATATCGGAAGCCCTTTTTAACCGAACTTTACTCCACTATGCAGCTTTGAACAATCAACGGTGGATAATGCAGGGGCAGATCGAACGAAGGTGAATATCGGAAGGCCTTTTTAGTCGACATTTACCTTCCGATAAATGTCAGAGGGTGATATCACGCCTCATCCACGCGTCAACACTAAGTTGTATCGGAGCTCTTGTGTACGGAAACTACCTTCATGCAAAAGCTGTGCGATATGCCTCAAGCGGGTTTGTGGTTTTGCTGGGTGGTTTTGAGGTGTATTAAACGCTGGCCCGTGCGCGGTTGAAATTACAAATTCAACAATCTCCTTAGAATACCACTTCACGGTATTCCAGTTCTTCCGAAGACATGGAGACATATTATGATTTAGATCTCTGCAATACCTTGAATGGCCATAGCCCCCCACAGTCCTTTTATGTTGAAAATAATATCATCTCGGCGCCCCAGAATTGTACCTTGTGCAGACAGAGTGCATTCGGCTCATACTCAAGACCTTATACCCACTTTCTCTATGTTAAAAATGGCAGAGAGAATCTAACGAAAAAATGTTTAAAGTTTCTCAGAAAAAGAGACGAGATGAGAAGAAAGGTTCAAACGTTGAGTCACGCTTCCTACATCCAAGGACATCATGAGTTCAATTTCTCACCGCAAAACAAGGCCGCCTTTCACCATATGATCGCGGAGCGTAACAGGAGAGTGCAACTGAAAGAGCATTTCTCGACACTGCATTCTCTCCTCCCCACAATTCCAAGGTATTATAATTTTTAAAAGTATTATAACTTTTTAATTGTAGTGTTGAAGATATTGTTTAATAGTTGGGTAGGGAG
This sequence comes from Pinus taeda, assembly GCA_000404065.3. Taxonomy (NCBI): domain Eukaryota; kingdom Viridiplantae; phylum Streptophyta; class Pinopsida; order Pinales; family Pinaceae; genus Pinus; species Pinus taeda. The sequence goes on from APFE030012888.1 coordinate 24,340, forward strand.
ATTTGGTGGTTACAGATTTTGTAATAGATGTGTAATTTATCTTTTTACAAGATGGTAAAAAATTACTGTAAGAAGTTTAAAATCTAATATATTTTAAAAACTTTTTAATTATACATTTTATTATTTTTCAACTATAAATATAAATCCATTTTATGTTTAGATATATTTATATCCATTTATTGTTCGATATTATTATATCCATTTTATGTGTAAATTATATATTATTATATAGTAAATTAATTGAATTGAGGAAATTTTAAATATTAAATGAATGCAGTGCTCATATTTATCACATTTCTAAAATATTCTAAATCTACTACCACTCAAATTATTTGATAGATGAAATCTACAATCTAAGAAAAACCTTGGTCATTGTTTTCTTTTTCTTGTAATCCACTGCTGGTGACACATCTAAGGTTGATATCTGTAACAGAGAGATAAATGTTCAATACTCTCAACTACCTTCAAGCATGTCAGTGATTTGAAGCGTCGAGTGAGTGAGCTCGAGCTAAGAAATCGTACCCTGGAAGAATCGTTGAGAATAACCGCTTCCCAAAAAGATGGGTGTAGCAGTTTTGATCAGAGACATAATAAAGAGCCTCAGGGAACGTTAATTTATAACAGTGATGATGTTGTTTTGGAGCAATCCAAGAAAATTCCCAACCAAGTAGACATGCGAATAAATGTTGAGATTGACCCACTTTCAGACCCAATGGATCTCATCATCGCCCTGCTGGATAGGTTGAAAGAATTGCAGTTGGAAGTCGTATTAGCCCAGTGTAATGTGCAAACATTCAAGTTGGAAGCTCAATTTCTTCTCACACAAATTAAGGTATATACTGTACCTAATCTAAAGGCTTGAGGAACGTATCTCCCAGATGACTTTAAACTTGAAAACACAACCTGCCTTTCTCATTGTGAAGTTACTATTATACCTGTCTTCAGTTGGGTAGGTTTTTGACTTAGCATTACACCATGCTTCAAATTGTTTTTGTTTTATTTTATTTTTTTTAATTTCATTTTCCAGGCTTATCTTACTGTTCAGTAATAAGAACACAATCACTTCAGATCATATGAAGTAGTTGTATCTGTGGGACATGTTTGGGTGACTATGATTCAAAATTTCTAAATGAATGTACAGGGCGATGAGTGGGAGACTTCCAAATGGAAAATTGTTGCAGAGTTGGTGAGACGAACGTTCATCTGAGCCAACTATTCAACGAGAAGCTCAATGCAGATATCACTCAGAGACTGACTGACTCTATAAGAACCCCCTATCTACCTGTTCTCCGCAATCCCTTTTATGGGGAGATGGTTGAGTTCAATTGTATCTTATACAAACGATGAAGATAGAAAGTCTGATTGTATGTCGTAGTAATAGTTAATTTGATATGGAATATGAACCGATGTTTGACAAATCAACTCGAGTGATTGCTCTTGCTAAGAGAATTTGGCTCCATTTTCTTCACAAACTGTTCTATGATGTCATTCTCCATGACTTATTGCATTAAATAAATGTAATATTTATGTATTTTCCTTCTCAACCTTATGAAAGTCCCTATCCCACATCTCTACCATAAAAGGAATTTACAAAGTCCAATTTTTATATGATATTCATGTTTTCATTTTCAAAAGAAAAACACATACATCTTTCATTAATTAGATTAAAGAGGAGTTACATAATTTTGTTTCTGTGAACGGTGAGCCCAATCTCATCCTCCTCCATTACAAAAATGTTCATGGACTGGAAAGGTGCCGAGGGTGCTCAAGAATCAAAATGTCAAAAAATTATCAAGGAGTCACTAAGAAAGTGAAACGGATGGACCAACACAGTCCCGCATGACATATCCTGAAGAAACAATGATAAAAACATTAGCCAACGAAAATAAATCTAGAAATACAAGAGAGTCGACCGAAAAGCTAGATAAAGGAAAAACAGAGCAAAAAAGAAGGGTGAAGTCAAAACTCAAAGGCTCCCGCCCCACACGCAGAACCATATACCGGATGTTCGAAGTGTATCAACCCCGGGAGGAGAGAAAGTCCACGCTTGGAGAGGGTGCCTGCGTCAGAATTTTTCTCTCGATAAACATGTCTAAGGGAGATCTCAGTAAATGAGGGCAGCAGGGACTTAATTTTCCCCATCCAGTTATGTAAAGAAGGAACCTCAAGTGCATTTCTCCCCTGAATCCAACAGATGATAGATTTTGAATCACCAACTACCAAAATCTTCTTGATAGCTACCAACTAGAACAATGGAGCACCCCCCAAAGGGCCATCATTTTTTCCCTACAATTAGATTTAGAACTGCCACATTAGAAGAATTGAAAGGTTTGGGCAAGGTTTAACTTAATAATAACATTACAACCACACTGGTCTGCGGGCGTAGCCCTATCAAAATATCCAATAGGATATTTACCTCCCATATCAATAAAAGAAACAGAGCGTTGACGGGTGTTGATCGTGCTAGATACCACTAACATACATGGGGTCTTGATCTAGGAGGATCTCGTCAGATCAGTTACACAGGTTCAGTGTCGTCGTCAGTATTTAGTGTCTGGTGTCGTCAGCTTCGACAATGTTGTTTATGGTTCAGGTTGTTCAAGTAATGTCTATGGTTTTCATGGTGTTCGAAGGATATGGCTTTGTACCAGGCTGTCGACATGTGGTTGTCGTTAGTTCCGTCAGGATATGGTTGTCGACATGTGGCTGTCGTCCACTTTGCAAGATTTGGTTGTCGACGGGTTTGTCGTCATGTGACGATTGTTGCTAATGTCACTTTGTGACAAATGATGTAAAAAGGGTTGTCTTTGGAACAAACATGATGTTAAGACCTAAAACCTTAACACTAAAACCCTAACCTAAACCATACATTAAATACACTGAAACCTAAGTCTAAAACCCATTACCCTAAGTCCTAGAACCTAACCTATCAAATCCATGTATTAATACATAAACCTATGTTGAAAACCCTATCGAACATGTTACATTACAAATTTATGTAATAAAACATCACAAAATACATAAACCTAAGTGATAAACAACTCTCGGCCATATATTAAACATTGTAAAACAATATAAATTATAAACACAGTCATAACCCACAGGCCTTAACTGCACAGGAGAAGACCGCGAGGGCAGTTGACATGTGAGCGGAGTCTGCATTAGCCATCAAGGTTAGCAATTAACCATCACAGAATTGAAAACCACAACCATAACAGTGTGAGGACTGTGATATGTGAACATGTTAAAGTCAGAGGTTATGTTAAAATTAGTTAACCGCGGCATGAAAACCGCAACGATGTGAATGCGCAAGATTGTCAACAGGAATCGTCGGAGGAAACCGCCTAGGTGGCAGTTAGCCAGTCGACTGTCAAGCATGTGGCTAGTCACATGGAAATTGCCGAAATAGAGCACCATTAGAAAACTGCCAATGGTTTTTTGCTAATATAAGGTCGAAAGTGGGTTTCAAAATGTATTTTTTGTGCAAACTAATTCTATGACCAAGCAACCTTATCCCTAGGTGTCATTTCATGACAAGACCAAGACCAAACAAACCCTAAAATCAACTGATTCATTCATAAACTCAGTGGAGGGAGTTCAATTGCACCTAATAAGTTATAAAGGCAGTTTTGTTCATGAAGAGGACATTAGAGTGGTTTTGGGTTTTGTATGTAGGTTCTAGAGGTTATAGTTGATATTATTTTCAGTGTAACAGGAGCATTCGAAGTCGGAATTGGGAACCGAGATATGCATTGGAAAGCTGGTTTAGAGAGATATCCTTTGACAGTGGCCAGAAGTGCGTGCGTGCACATCAGTTTGGTCAAATTTCTGTGTAATCGATCTCTTCAGTTTCAATCCTAATAAACCAGTCACCCATCTTGAAAGTGAACCCCAGAGACATAGTCCATCAGGGACAAACTCTGTAATCAATCTTGTTGTCTGGTATCACTATGTTTTTGTTGTTTTCACTTCTATTTTGCATCTTGCTTATGTTTTATCATCTGTCGTAAAGTCTTCTTCTCAAGTAGTTCTCACGATTTTAGCACCTTAAGTTAACATTCTATTCATTAATGGCATAGTCAATTCTACATCATTTTAACATATGATCATTTCAGATCATATAATTTAGTATCAGAGCAGGTTGCATTTGTATAATTTTCCATTGAATGTTAACCAGGTCAAAGTCGCAACGTGGAGAAGGAATCCTCGAACAGATTGATCCAGAGATTGGAAAGCGACGAGTCGTTCATAAGTCGACCATGGCAAGATCTGATGCATGTGAAAATACTGACACTAAGATGAGTGATGAATAGTTTAAGCGAGCATTCTTGACTATGTAGTAGATGTTGGGAGAAATCTACAAAGATAAGAAGGCAAGAGATGCAGCTTCTTCTTCAAAGACATCAAAGAAGGACAAAGGTAAAGATAAGGATGATAAACCACCTTCACCTTCATCATTTCCATCATCATTGTCTTCTTCTTCTTCTTTCAGTGCAGAATCTGAAATATAAAACAAACCTAAAGAAACATCTCTTTTGAAACTTGATGTAAAATTTGAGTTACCTATTTATGATGGCGAAATGAATCTTGAAAAAGTTAGATCACTGGATTAAGCAGTTAGAAGTGTATTCTCGTATTCAGAACATCTATGATGATAAAATGAAAATTCAGTTAGCTACACTTAGAATGGGGGGAAAAACTTTAATCTAGTGGAAAGTAAAACTCAAATAGATGTAAAGTGGAAAGGTAAAGTCATCTCTTCATGGTCTAAGTTTTTAAAATCTCTTAGAAAACAATTATATCCTTTAGGACACATGCAGCAAGTTGTTATTGATTTGTAGCATTTGAGGCAAGGTAAAGGGCAGAGTGTTCAGGATTTTACTCAGGAATTCAGAAAGAAAGCATTGATGCTTTGTATTTCATTGGATACACATGAAACTTTATTAAAATACATCGGTAGTTTACATTCATATTTGCAACATACATTATTGATGTTTAATCCTGATGATTTTGATGAAGTGTGTGTTCAATCCATACATATTGAATCAGGTGGCAGGCCATTCAAGTTTTCACCGAAATCATCCAAAGAGTTGGAAATCAAAGATTCCAATGACAGTAAGGGGAAGAACAATTCGAAGAGAAAGAAATAAGTGATAGCTCAGAAGGAAAGACCTACTTGTTCTCATTGCTAGAGAATCGGTTATGATGAATCTAAGCATTGGAAACTTCATCCAAAACTTAAGCCCAAAAAGTTCCTTAAGGAGAAGGATGAAAAGAAAGCAATTGCAGTAGTCCAGAAAGATCTAGGTTCTGATTCAGGTGATGAAAGGAGGATAACTGCTATGGCTACAACAGGTAAAACTTCTAACATTGGTTCAAGTTCGAATACTATTACATCTTCATCAAACATAAATCCTTCAAATGAGGATAAAAGAGTTGAATTACTTAAGATAAGGATAACTTCTAAGCACACAAAGATAGATACAATGTTTGACAGTGGATCACAGGCCAATTTAATATTTGAATATTTAGTTAAGAATTTGGGTTTCAAGACACGGAATTATCCATGACCTTACCCATTAGGATGGCTAAATAAATTAACTCAGATAAAAGTCACAAAACAGTGTCGATTAAGATTATCCATTATAGCTAATTACATTGATGAAGTGGAATTAGATGTGGTTCCAGTAGACATATGTGGAGTTGTCTTAGGAAGTCCTTATCTTTATGATCGTGATGAAGTATTTTATAAAAGAGAGCATAAATATCACCTTAAGAAAGATGGGGTTGAATTTATTATTAGGGCACATCAAAACAAAAATCACTTGAATTTAGTTGTTGCTAATCACTTGAAGCGATTAATAAATTCAAATAAAAGATTTGTAATTGTGTGTGTAAAGGAACAACTTAAGAAACAACATGATGTTTGTTCAAGTTATGAGTCTCAACTCAAAGATATTTTGATCAAAGAGATAAAAACATTTACAGTTCTATTTAAAGAAACCAAACATCTTACTCATAAGCATGGAATACAACATGAATTAGAGTTTGTGCCTAAAGCTCCTCTTCCTAAAGTCAGAATGAATCAATTCAGTCCAGGTTTGGAAGTTAACAGTTACAGGGATGCATGTCAGTATTGTGGAAAGTCAGTGTTACATTTATCTTGTATTGTGTCACCATTTCATGTTTCAAATAGTTTGGAAGCCTCTTTTCATGTGGAGAGGAAGCCTATTTGTTTTCATATCAAAGCCTTTTCTAAAGCAGTGTCAAAGTATCCAAAAAATCTAAGGGAAACTTATGCATCAAGGGAAAGTGCTAATCAATGGAAACATCATTTAATGAATGAAGAAATAGTGATTCAAACAAATCAACAGCTAATTCAATACTTTCAAAGTCAAACTAAGTTGCACCGCACTTCACATTACTGTTTGATGAGTTTATTTGATTGTGATTTAAATAGGAACGCAACAAATTACAAAGATAACCATAAACACAAAAATGTAGTGGAAATAATACTTCATTTCATTAATGTGAAATACTGAAATATGCTTACAAACAGAAATGGAAATAAACCAGCTAGGGCAATGGTAGCTTATCTCTAAGAAGAGATGTGGCGGCTACATGCCTCTAAATTGTGATACAATGAGGCTCGAAGGCCTATTTATTGTTGAGAAATAATGAAAAACCCTAAACATCCAAAAACCTAACCCTAGAAGATGAAACACCAAACTGTGGGCCCCGTTTGGGTAAATCAGTACATCAACTTCCCGGGGTAATAAATTTGGCATATGATCTCCATTTGACACGCACTTTATCTCGTTAGAAATATCTATCCGAGAACTACAACTTTAGGAAAAGAAACATCGGTCCATGGACCCATTTTGCTCCCAGATTTCCCAAAAAACACCATTTACGGCCTCAAAATGGCTCCAGAAGTTCAAGACCTGAAAAACTGCCAAAAATAGTAGATTGTGTTACAATTAAGGAAACTGAAAAGCTGAGAGAAACAATAGTGGGGGTTCAAGTGGACTTGGAAAGTGGCCACCAATATCCACCTAGATCATTCCTCCCCGCTTAGGAAGAAATGGTCCCCATTGTGTTGAGTTACTTCATGAGATGAGGAAACTTCTACTGAACTTGGTCCCTAGTGAGCCACTTGCCCTAGTGAAGGAGTTGGCCTGCTTTGACAACTTGATACAGTTGGATATTCTGTTGGTGAGTGTGCTTGATCTGTGTGTCCATGATCCGATCAGTTGCAACTTGTTCCATGCAGTCTGGATTTAATTCTATGGGTGTGAGTTGTTCTACAATGTCGGATGTGTCTAGTAATGGTGGAAAGTATGGCTGAAGGAGGTCCACATTGAACATTGGGTGCAGGCCAAGGAATGGGGGAATGTTGAGCTCAAATGCATTGTCTCCCACAGCCTTGGTAATGGTGTAAGGACCATATCGAAGTGGTCTAAATTTCCGATAGGCTCCAGTAAGGTGTTCCTTTTGCAAATGCAGCTAGACTTTGTTGCCCACCTGAAACTTGTGTGGCACCCGATGTTGATCATGTCGCTGCTTGTACTTGGCATTTGATTTCTCCAAAATGTCATGGACCTGCTGACGAATATGTTGGATGTGCTCAATGAAGCTACTTGCCTTATTTATTTCGGACTGGACATGAGCCGAATCTACATGAGTAGCTGCAAATAGCATGGCCACATCAATGGGACATAGTGGCTGGAATCCCAAGCCCACCTAAAAAGGGTTGTGGCTAGTCGAGCTATGAAGAGCTCGGTTTTAGTTGTGCTGAACATAGGGGAGGCTCTCATCCCATGTGCGTGGATGCTTTGAATTGTACATGCGCAGAATGTGTGCAATCATCCTATTGACAACCTCTGTCTGGCCATCAGTTTGAGGATGGAAGGTTGTGGACTTAATCAGTTTCATGTCCAGCGTCGACCAGAGACTGGACCAAAATGTACTGAGGAATTGATTGTCGCGATCTGAGATGATAGACTATGGGATCCCAAAGTGCACCCACACTCATTCAAAGAAGAGTTTAGCAGTGGCTTCTGTTGTGATATTCTTCTTGCAGGCCGCCATAATGGCCATCTTCGAGAACCTATCGACAACCACAAAAACATAGTCATTTCCATGCTTAGTGGAAGGAAGGCTTGACATGTAATCCATGGAGATAGATTCCCAAGGTCGACCAGGGGTAGTTAGCGAGGTATAGAGGCCTTGCTTCTTGATGGTCAGTTTGGCAATGGTGGAGGCAGTGCATGATCTGATGTACTCCCCAACATCCTGTCAAAGATTCGGCCAATAGAAATACTTTTGCAATACTACCACCATTTTCTCGACCCTAAAATGCACAGCAGCCCGACTGTAGTGTGCTTCCCAAATCATCTTGGCACGCTCGCTTGAAGGAACATAAAGGTGACCCAGGTGGCATAACAGGGAATCCTGGAGGTGAAAATCTGGAACATGCTGACCCTCCAAGAGTGTCTGGTATGTGTGGCCAAATTCTGGGTCTCTTTTGTAGAGAAGTGGCTAATTAGACGTCTCGTGCCCACAAGAGATGAGCACGGTGGTTAATGCCATGATCGGTGGTCGACTGAGGCAATCTTCAACCTTATTGGTGCTGCCTTTCTTATACTTGATATCCAAATGGAACTATTGCAGGTATGTGGACCACTTCTAATGGCGATCATTCTATAATTTCCCTTGGGTCTGTATGAACTGTAGGGATCGGTGGTCTGTGTGGATGACCTTTTTCTTCCCCAAAATGGAATGCTTCCATTGTTGGCGGGCCTACACAATGGAATACACCTCTTTGTCATAAGTGGGATACTTCCGGACTGTGTCTAAAATTGTCTCGCTGTGATATGCCACTGGATGCCCGTGTTGAGTAAGGACTTCCCCAATTGCATAGTCAAAGGAATCTGTCTCGACCTCAAATGGTTGTTGCAAATATGGTATTGTGAGCACTGGTTTTGTGCAGAAGTGATATTTCAACTTTGTGAATGCCTTCTGTTGAGATTCAAACCAAAAGAATGTTTCTTTCACTCCTCCCTTGGTGACTTGACTCAAGGGCCAAGTGATATGAGAAAATCCCAACACAAACCTGCAATAGAAGTTGGCAAGACCTAGAAAGCTATGGAGCTCTGCCAGAGTGGTTGAAGATGGCCAATCCTAAATGACTTGGATCTTGGATAGATCCACATGCACCCCCTATTCATCAATAATGTATCCCAGATGCTGAACCTGGGTCATGCCAAAAGTGCACTTCTCCAAATTGGCACATAGCTTGTGTTGCCGTAGTGTTTTGAGAACCTGTCGGATGTGGTGGAGGTGCTCTTCCCAACTTTGGCTGAAGATCAGGATGTCATCCAAGTATACCACTACAAATGAGTTGGTGAATGGCTAGAAGATGTCGTCCATTAGCCTGATGAAGATTGCAGGAGCATTCATCAATCCAAAAGGCATAACCAACCATTCGAAAAGGCCCTCCTTGGCTTTGAAGGCAATCTTCCACACATCAGAGGGTTCGATTAGTATCTGGTGATATCCTGACTTCAGATCGATCTTGCTGAAATATTTTTCCCCCTTCAATTGGTCTAGGAGGTCATCAATCCACGAGATCGGGTACCTATTATGGACAATGATCTTGTTCAACACTCGATAGTCAATACAGAGTCTCCAAGTCCCATCCTTCTTCTGTACCAACACAATGGGGCTCCCACAGGGTGATGAACTTGGACGGATGTGACCTTTCTGCAACAGCTCCTAAATCTGCCGATTTCATCATTCTCCAAAATGAAGCACCGATATATTGGTCCATTGGGCAGTAGCACACCTGGGGTCAAATTGATGGAGTGCTTGACCTAACAGTGCAGAGGAGCCCTTGCAGGGGAGGTGAAGATGTCCTCGTACTCCTCCATGACCTTGTCCATCTGTAGTTGTCGTGCAAAGGGGCCCTGTCTAGAGGTCGTGACCATCGTCTTTTCTTACCTTGAGGGCGTATCATTAGGAAAACAAATTTCTTGGTTTTGGAAATGAGCTTACTGCATTGTTTTTCAGTAACCAAAGAGATGGCGGTAGGCGGTGCTACCTCTGGTATCCTGCACAACTTATTTCCCAATGTAACAATAACAACAAAAGGCCTTGATTCATACACAACATGTCTCTTCCACAAGTATGGCTTTCCTAATAATACATCACAAACTTCAAGGGGAGCAATGTCACACAATACCTCATCCATGAAGGGCTTGATGTTGTATGGAAGGCGAAATTGTTGGCTCATGCGAAGATCCCATCCTTGGTAAAGCCACCCGATGGTGTACAGTTGTGGATGTGTTGTGGTCGGTAAGCCCAACAGCTTCACGACCTCTGCTGAAATGAGGTTCTTTTGGCTCCTGATGTCGACAATGAACTGTAGCGGGGAGCCCTTTACCCACATATGGGAGTGGAAGAGACGCTCCTCCTCCTCTAGATCTTCGGGTTCCTCCTTTTGTATCTTCGTGGTGGCAACGATGGCGTTGGGCTCTGCATCGATAATCTGCTTCCTTTTGTCATTCCCCTTGTCAGGTTCTAACTCAGTGTCGGAACATGCATCTAATTATGAAACCTTTAGCTCAACCACTAGTGACTGCTTGGCCCGACACTCACTTGTGTTGTGAGTGGAGCTCTTATGGAACTCACACCACTTTCTTGTGTCCTTTTTCAGCTTCACAACGCTGTTATTTGCTTACAGCTTTGGCAGGTCGTCTTGGTTCGTCCCGCCTTGGCTTTGTCCTTTGTTCTGTGGTTTGGGGGCACCTTTCCCTTGCTTCGAATTCACAGATCCAAAGTCTTGCTTCTTCTGTTTAAAATTTTTCTCAACCTTGACAGTAGATTGGTATGCTGTGCCGAGCGAGGGGATGTTCAGGAATTCTATTTCTTCCTGGATGTACTTGTGTAGGAAGCCATGGTATTTGAGTACCAAATTCTGCTTTGAATCTTTGATACCCAACTTTGTGCGAACGGTATGGAAAATATTGGTAAAATTTGGCACGTCTTGGTCCCTTCCCTACTGCAACGTGGTCCACTTTATGTACTGATCCTCATAGCTTCCGACAGGGTAATACTGCTCCTTGATGGCATCCAGGAATGAATCCCAAGTGGGTGCGGCTAAAAATAGTGACCCTGTACTTTCATCCTTCAGCTCGCAGTAGGTTGCTTTGAGAAGAGTGAAAATAACCTTTTCCCAACTGAAAAGATCATTAACAGAAAAATAACCCTCTAGCAGATTTAACCATTTATCTACGACATCTGTGTCTATTTGACCCTCGAAGATGGGGATTTCCAAATTAACTTGTACCTTAAAGGGCGTGGTGTTTCCAAAGTAGCTGCTGGAAGTTGATGTGTTGCCTCTAGGTAGCCGCTACAGATGGATGGAACAGGTCACCGATTCAAAATGTGCCATGGTCAGCATCATCAGGGTCTTCACTTTTAGGTGGTTGATCAAATGTATTGGCACATCTTCTAGACAAGGTGGAGAGTGAGGGAGCTCTACCCTCATTTATTATTTGCCTTGTCAAAATTTTGTGGTCCAAAAGCTTTCAAATGGAGAGGATTGATCCAGGAGGATCTCTGATCCAGGTGGATATTGGTGGCCACCTGCCAAGTCCACCTGGACCCCCACCATTGTCTTTCTCAGCATTTTCAGTTTCCTTAATTGTAGCACAACTTACTATTTTTAGCAGTTTTTTCGGGTCCTGAACTTCCGGAGCCGTTTTGAGCCCCTAAACGACGTTTTTTGGGGAATCCAGGGGCAACATGGGTCCATTCCATGGATAGATCTCGGCCTGTTCCAACAATGGTAGTTCTCAGATAGATCTTTCTAACGAGCTATCATACGCGTCAAACGGAGATCGTATGCC
>APFE030012897.1:827-23015 GCA_000404065.3 Pinus taeda
GGTGTTTCACTTCAGAAAAGCAACACATTTGGGTACAGTGGTTACCTCTGGTGGAATGGTGGTATAACACCAACTATCATGCCACCACCAAAATGACCCCCTATGAAGCAGTCTATGGAAAACTTCCGCCTTCCCCTACTTCTTATCTCACGGGGTGCTCCAAAGTACAAGCCGTGGATCAACTCCTACAACACCGCGCAACCATGCTCACCCATCTGCGCGAGAATCTTCATCAAGCTCAGAACCGTATGAAGCAACAGGCTAACCAACATCGCTCAGAACGCCAATTTCAAGAAGGGGATCAGGTCTTTTTGAGGCTGCAACCATATAAGAAAACATCACTCAAAGACAAGGGTTGTCAAAAGCTCTCTCCAAAATTATATGGACCATACCAAGTACTTCAGCGCATTGGAGAAGTGGCTTACAAGTTGACTTTGCCACCTACAGCCAAAATCCACCCAGTTTTCCATGTATCGTGCCTCAAGAAAGTGATTGGGAACAATTGCCGAGTTCAAACCAGTCTATCGGAATTGGACGAGGAAGGGTCAATCTGGCTTCAACCAGAACAGGTTCTCGACACACAAGACAAGCACCTGCGCGGCCACATGATTAAGGAGGTCCTCGTCAAATGGAAAGACACCTCTCCGGAAGATGCAACTTGGGAACCAGCCACTATTCTTCAGCAGTTTCCGCAGCTTCAGCCTTGAGGACAAGGCTACTCTTAAGGGGGAGGGCATGTTAGGGTCCCACCCTAACCCCCTTATTTATGTCATGGGATCACGTCATAGTCAAGAGTCAATAAAGACCATATTAATATTTGTAAGTGCTTAACCCGCAATTAATGACGGGACCACAGTTAGTTGCAAATGGGCGGTAGTATTAGATAGAGGGTAAATGGGCGGTAGTATTAGATAGACGGTTTAATAAAACCCACGGTATTGGCCCGTGGTATTTCATGTATGAGTCATATATAAAGGATAGAGACTCCCTGCGAGGAGTATCGTGCCTTGTTTCGTAATCGAGCTCTGCTCTATTGGAGGTCGCCCCCTCGAAGAGGCCTGTGAACATTTCTCTCTGAGTAATAAAATCATTGCTATTCTGTGTTCAGGGTATATTTTCTTCGCATATTCTGTGTTCTGGGTATCTTTTCTTCGCATATTCTCTGTTCGGTATTACTCTGCAGGTTAAGAAGCATAACATGTTGTCACTTTTGTTTGGATATAAATATAAATCTTTCATTTTCTTAGAAGATGGTTATCAGAAATAGAGATGCTAGTTAGCTTAACCTTAAACAAATATAAGGTAAAAAGGGGTGTGATTCACATATCTTTCATGGATAATGTGTGTATTGGAGAGAAGGCACTGAACTATATGATTTTTAATGACTTATATGTTCTTATCAATATGGGATAAATACCCTCGACCATAAACATTTCACCAATGGATTATTTCGAAAATCATGGCTTGTATAACTATTATCGACTGAACTCTTTGCACGCAGTATCTCATGCAGTTGTCTGCTAGACTTGAGAAGGGAAACATATTTTTCTCTATAATAGACATTGATTTGGATCTATTCCCTAATTTTTCTTATGTAGAATTTCCAGAATAATTAAAGTTCTTTGTATGTTCTTCTTTATCCACTAATTTTTCTTGAGGTTCTTTGCACATAATTTCTAGTTTGCAAGAATGGTGAGTGCAATCAAGCAATTTCTCAACCCTCCAGTCAAGGTGTTGAAATTGTTCCCAAAAATCCCCTAGCTCCTACAAGATTGAAGAAGAAGGTTCAATGTTTAATATCTATTTTTTGCTCCATTTCTCCTACACATTTTCATAGTCCCTCTTTTTCCATTCTTTATAAGTTGTAAGGGTATTATCCTTAGCTGGTTATGATGAGTTTTTTTTTGTACTTTTATGCATTCATTTTGAGAAGCTTTCTTCAAATTTATCTTAGGGTTTCAGTGAATGAATTCCTTATTGGTTAATTTTTAATCTTATTATTGTTATTCACCTTTTCTTAGTTGAAAAATCTTGTTTGTTTGTTCCCTCATGAAGTTGGTAATTTTTGAAGATATTTGAATAGTTGTGGTTTGTTGTTGGAACTAAAGTGAGTGGTTAAAACATAGTTTTAGTAGCAAGCCTTAGTTCTAGGAGTTGAATTTTCCCCCTTTCTTCCTAAGTTTTTTCTTTTACTCATTAAGATTTTCAAGCCATATTGTGAACTAAGCTTGGGTCCTAAAAGTTTAAGTTGTACTCCATTTTGATATGAGGGTTTTAGGCTTGACAAGTATTCTCTATTGTGTTCAGGACTATAGCACTCCGATATCCTCTTATCCTAAAAATTGGTGACAAATATTTGGCTCATAAAGCTATTCCTGTAAGAATAATGGCCGAAAGTGTGAGTTCTTTTATGTTCAATTTCATTTTCTTCTTAGTCTTGTATCATCAGCATTATTTTCGAATAGTGGTTATTTATCCCATGTTGATGAGATCAACCCTCAAGTTACAATGAGAACGTAGGTGTTTGAATATGGTGTTAATCTTTCAGCCCTAATCCTTTCCAACTATGTCATCTCTAGAAGAATTTATTACATTGTTATATAATGCAATTCCAATATTTGAGTGGAAAATTCAAAATATTTATCCCTAGCTAGATATCAAATAAATGAATGCCCTAAGGATTGTTTATTGCTCAACTATCTAAGAATGATTATAATGTAGTTGTGTAGAATTGGTTTTGGATTCACATGTGAACTACTTTTCTAAATTTCTAAAGTTATTGTAGATATTCAATGGTATATTTTCTACTGTGTTGATATTATGGAAATTATTTTTCTAACATATTCCAAAGAAGGGTGGGACACCCAAAAAATATGAAGTTTTGTTCATCACCCAAATAGGTGAAGCATTCATGAAAAAGGGCACTTGAGTGGCACTGGAAGGAAAATTGAAAATGGTTGTCTATTAATTGTGTTCTTACATGTTTTTGTTTTTTATGTTGTTTAAAATACATGCCCTTCATGTTAGAAATAATATTGAGAGGGGGGTTGAATGAGTATTATGAAATCTGTAGCTTTTTCATTTCCATAGTCAGATTTATATATGCTACTTCATTCAATGTAACTCGCATGTCCACGCAACTGTATTTAAGGAAACCAACGTATAGCAAGCAAACTTATGATTCAGTTAATTCATCATATGTTGATCTTTAATCAGCACATGAGTACTTCATTAACCATATAAACAATAACCATGTGCAGTAATAACAGAACAAACCATCACACATAAGAAACACACATGAACACCAAGATTTAAGGTGGAAACCCAATGCGGGACAAAAACCACTTGTTGTTGTCTTATTTTAATATATAAAAAAACATGTTTACAATCTTGTACTAGTGCAGACTCAGACTAGTACAGTGTAGAAATTCTCACATGTAGATCACCTAGTAATGCAGTATACTAAAGAAAAATACTTGATCTAATTCTACAACCAATTTAGCGGAAGCTTAATCGAACATGAGCAACATCAATAAGAATACATATAACTGATATGGAGAAATCAATCACACATAACATAGAAGAATTTACCCAGGGAAAGCCTCAGCCTAAAACCCCAACTCTGTATTATCATACAAGTGGAAATATAGCCAATATTACAAAAATAATTAGCTCAAAAGCTATCATGCTCTCTCTGCAATACCTTTTCTGCTCATAGACAGTCAAAGGCCTCTATCTAACCTCTAGTCTGCCCTCCAAGCCTCCTATTTCTTTGCACAATTTTGATTGGGGTCCAGTGCAGCCACTTGTGTGAATTGGCCTCTTCACACACTCACTAACCTTTGATCCAACTACGCAGTCGCGAAGGAGATAAATCCTCACCATGGATGAGATTCATTTGTAGGAAAAATATTCATCCAACTGATAGTACATTGTTCCTTCTTTGATCTCAATTGGGTCTCTGTCTCAACTTTCATGCATGAGTTATTCATGAGAGAATCTTCAGTTATCTGAAGTGCAGTAATTATATGCAAGCATGCATTAACTAACTGAACTTACTTAATTTAAACAAATTGTTTAAATCAATTATAACTGGACTTGACTTAGTTAACTGAGCCAACTAATTACTACTCAATATAGAACTTATCCTTATCTCTTTAATTGATGGATAAATTCCTCAATTAATATATAAATTGTTGCATGTCCTCATATAGACTTCATGTTTGATTTTTCACAACTAATTAACTCATGGTGAATTAATTAATTAATTTTCAAACAACTGTTAAGTTGAAATTCGAATTTTGCTTCCTAAATTTAGTCCAGGGACTAACTAAAATATGAATCCATCCCGAACTTCTAAAAATAGCAATTCTATTTTTAGCACTTCCATTTTTCATTCCCTGTTGCCCAATCCAACACTGGTACCCAAACTGCTATTTTTAGCACTTCTATTTTTAGCATTTCTTGTTGCTATTTTCAACACTCCCTCTCAACAAGAAAGGATTCAACTTGCCCGATCCTGTACCTCTAGAATGTTCTACGTGCAACACTCCTACCAAGTGTGGTTGCTCCAGCAACTCTCAAAACAAAAAAAAATCCCCACTGACCTCTTTGTTGGGCTAGAAACATACTTTGATGCTGAAGCTCTACTTGCTGCTGACAAGTGCTCCCTCTCTAACTTCTGAGCTACTGCAACACTCCATGCATCTCATACCATTGCACACCTCTTTGTGCCATCCTGCACTGGTACAACACTCATGTGCCTCTCGCATTATTGCAGCCTATTAGCTCTACATAGTCCTGGGACTCTTGCACTATAGCTCTCTCTGCCGCTCCATTCGCATTTGTCTCTACCCAGTCAACTAGTCATACTACTCCACATCGGGGCTCCTGTAGCAAAGTAAAATCAAAGAGGTTGGGTACCTCAAGGATCCTACCCCCATTCCAACCTTCTTGGGACTGTCACTCCACATCGCCCCACCTCCTACCTAGAGGTATGGATGCAAGTGATCCCTCTGCCCACCTGGCTCGAAATTTCCCCCTACTAGAGGCCTCTGCATGAGTGGATGCCTCCACTTTGTCTCCTCTCGGCTTCCCCAGTTGTGGCTACGCCACAACCTCCTGAAGCTGCTTCTCCAATTGTGGCTCCTCCACAGTTGTTTGACACTTCTTTTGGCGCTACATGTTGAGAGGTAATTTACTCTCCCTCTCAACCACAAAGTATATAACCTTTGCCTTGCTCCTCAATGCTTTGCATGCATCTTTTACCTCAAATGCATATAGGTTCTTGGCTAGCACACCAATCAGTGTCATGTTTCCTGCCGTCATGAAATTTTCTGGAAAAATAGTTGATCTTAAATCAGCAGTATCTCCCTCATCCGAACTCCAATTCAACTGATTTCTTTTTTGAATTTGGGTCTTTTTCCGCAAGGAATCTAGATCTGTTATTTGTTTTCGAAAATTTTGTCTAGAAATTTTCAGATATGATATGCAAACTCTTAGCCCAAAAATCAAAACTTTGAAATCTCCTCTCAGGATACTGTTCTCTCCTTTGATCACCTTTTCTCTAATACCATGTAGAACGTTTCTAGAAATTCCCACCTGTAGATCACCCGATAATGCAATATACTAAAGAACAATACTTGATCTACTTCGACAACCAATTTAGTGGAAACTTAATCAAACATGAGCAACATCAATAAGAACACATATAACTAATATGGAAAAATCAATCACACATAACACAGAAGAATTTACCCAGGGAAAGACTCGGTCTAAAACCCCAACTCTGTATTATCATACAAGTGGAAATATAGCCAGTATTACAAAAAGAATCAGCTCAAAAGCTATCCTGCTCTCTCTGTAATACCTCTGCTGCTCATAGACAGTCAAAGGCCTCTATCTAACCTCTCATTTATCCTCCAAGCCTCCTATTTCTTTGTGCAATTCTGATTGGGGTCTAGTGCAGCCACTTGTGTGAATTTGCCTCTTCACACACTCCCTAACCTCTGATCCAACTACGCAGTCCTGAAGGAGATAAAGCCTCATCATGGATGAGCTTCCCTTATAGGAAAAATATTCATCCAATTGATAGTACACTGTCCCTGCATTGATCTCAACTGGGTCTCTATCTGAACTGACATGCATGAGTTATTCATGAGAGAATCTTCAGTTATCTGAAGTGCAACAGTTATATGCAAGCATGCATTAACTAACTGAACTTACTTAATTTAAATAAACTTTTTAAATCAATTATAACTAGACTTGACTTAGTTCACTAGGTCAACTAACTACTACTCAATATACAACTCATCCTTATCTCTTTAACTGATGGATAAATTCCTCAATTAATAGATAAACTATTGCATGTCCTCACATAGATTTCATGTTTGATTTTTCACAGCTAATTAACTCATGGTGAATTAATTAATTTATTTTCAAACAGCTATTAAGTTCAAATTCAAATTTTACTTCCTATTTTTATTCTAGGGACTGAATAAAATAGGAATCCATCCTGAAATACCAAAAATAGAAATTCTATTTTTAGCACTTCCATTTTTCAATTCCCATTGCCCAATCTAGCACTCATACCCAAACTATTATTTTTAGCAGTGGTATTTTTAGCATTTCTTGTTTCCATTTTCAACACGCAAGAACCCACATGTAGAACGCTAAAACCTTCTCTTGTTCTCCAGCTTCTACTGGAAGGGAGCTACAACACCCTAGCTCTTGTACTAGCCAATCCGTTTACTAATAAGTAGGCGTCGACCTATAGAATGCTCCAACCTTCACTCATTTTACAACTACTGGAATGGAGCTCTAACCCCTGGCTCTTGTACTAGCCGATCCATTTACTAGTACATAGGTTCTAACCTACAGAAGACTCCAACCTTCACTCATTTTCCAGCTACTACTGGAAGGGATCTCCAACCCCCTGGCCCTTCCACTGGCTGATATGTTTACTAGTACGTAGGTGCCGACCTAAAAAAGGTTACGACATTCTCTCTTTCTCCAGGGATTCATAAATTTTCAAACTGGATACTCCTGGAACACATCACCACAATATGAAGGCCACGTTTCATCCAATTTTCATACTGGACCCATCAAAAACATTGAAGCTCAAAATCAATCACCACTGCAATACAACCATCAAATACATATGCATCAACCAATCACTAAAACTCAATCATTAATCTCTAAATCAACCACAAATGAATCAATCACTTAAAACCCATCATCACTGAAGCAAATCACAATCAATCAGTCTGAACATTCAGAACAATGTCACCAGAATACAATCACGAGAAGATAGAGCAGAACCTGGAACTCTGCAACAACAACTAGAACCAACTACAACTTCAAATATCATATTTCAAATTGTATACGCTAATTGGATGTGTTGAACCAGCGTGTATGCGCACTTTCACCAAAGTGAACTAGTGCATAGATCTGCAAATGCTAACTTAAACATCACAACTATTCCAGACTTCAGTCATACCCAGATCAGAACATTTACAATGTAAATCGTGCATTAGCATTCAGATCTAAACTATCCATGATCCAACCATATAATAATAATTCATTTTAGGTCTCATGATCCTGATCCATCATTAGATCTCATCCCCCATCTATCGCTAAGGTTCATCCTTAGTTCAGATGAAGCAAAGCACCATAAACCCATAACATTCATATTTTATTTTGATCTCACTCTTCATAAGATATTCATTACTTGCACACTTGGCCTAATGATCTTCTCCTCGTTATATAGTTTTAAGCTTTTCTTAATACCTTGGACCAATATCACTTAGGACCAATACCTTGGACCAATACCTTGGGCCAACTATCTTGGACCAAAACCTTGATTTTCCATCCCATACGTGCTTTTCCTTCTATGAAAGTGCATGTATACATATACACTTCTTTTTTCCTATTAACCCGCGTGTATACAAATGTTGGACAAAGTGAACCACCGTATACTTCTTAAACCAATCTTTTTCTTCAATCTCTGGTGTCTGATATGTAATCCTTTGTTGTTAACCTGTTGTACTGTGAACTATCATCTATGTGAGTTTCCATCAAGGACAACACCTATATCATAATGCCAACAATCTCCCCCTTTGGACATGATTGCAACAACAACACCAAGACACTCTCCCTCTTTGACATCAAGGGCAAAGGGCAGACCAAGATATTCTCCCCCTTTGATATACATTAGGCTATCCATGATCTTTTCCAATCATGTATGCACTTTTCTTTCTGTGTGACTGTGTGTATATGTATACGCTCTTTTTGTTATGTGGAACAATGTGTATATGTTGTTTTGACTAAGTGGACTAGCATGTATCAGCTTTTTCCTTTACCTTCTTTATTCTGATCAGTAGACACTAGTTCCATATTCCTGTTCATTTGTCCATTGCCCTGTAACCTCTGAATATACCTGTTGTACTCTGAGTTGCCTTTTACCAAAACTAAATTAACCTGTGAGTGAGTTGCCATTAAGGACAACACTTGTATCATAATGCCAACAATATCCCCCTTTGGACTTGATGGCAACCATGATGGTGTTGATTTTCGCAAGCTGTAGAAACTGATAGAGATAACAAGCAACATCAAAATTCTCTCCTCCTTTGACATCAAGGGCAAAGGGAAAACCAGGATACTCTTCATATCTGAAGAACTGAATATGATCATGCTCCCCCTAGACACATGCTGAATTCTCTAATTAAACTCCCTTTTTGTGCATGTTCTGATATCATTGTACATGTTGTGATGCAGTAACTGTCCATGCTCCCCTTGAGCACATGCAGAGTCTGCAAAAATATTTTTCAAAAGAATAACATGACTTTATAACTCAACTATGTGAGTTTGACCTTCCTATCACCAATGACTCATACATACATCAATCTTCCAATCAAGTGGGGATATACCAAATTTGACTCATCCACCCAACCAAGTGGAGATATACCAATGTTTATACATGACAGAAATAAAAATTATTACATCATCCTTCCCATGCATAGTGACATTACAAATTAGGTATTTTCATGACCTTTATATCAAATGATATACATGACATTTATAACAAGGACCAACAATCTAAACAAGACCATGATAGCCATCAACAACTATCATACACAATATATGATCTGCACCATCAACATCTTCCAGTAGCATCAATATCAACAACCTGTATATGTCCATCATCAAAAGAGTTACATGAATCAAAACAACTATGTAGATCAAGCAATATAAGCATCTTCATGTACCAAGATCTTCTAACATAATTCCAACAATGCATTATTAGAAGCATATGCTCCCCCTGAATATGTGCCATCTGTTCACTCTCAGATCTTATCATTGCATTTGTGAGTAAGAATCATCAAGGCGTCATCATCAACTAGTTATTCATCAACTTATTAGTAGCTTATGAGGACCAAAACACTTTCACATATCATCCACAGATTGTAACCATCATCAAATAGAATAGATAATTGACTGAACCATATCAGACCCCTTTTCCTAAGTTTGTTTCACTGCTTTTTCCTCAAACCAACATATATGCGACTATGAATCTTCGAACTCGCATATATACATGACTTGTCTTCATGAAACTTGCATATGAGATTTAGAACACTGAAGTTTCACACTTTTAGCTCCCCTTGAGTCTGTTATGTCTGTACACTATGTTATGCCACACGTTTCTAACTGTACTTCCTTCTTCTTCCATATCTTCGAGTGTGATGATGTTTTCTCCTTTTGGTATGGTGCCCGAAATTTTCTCCTGCATTGCTTTGTTATATGTCCAAACTTGTTACATGAATAACATCTTACATGTTTCATATTTCTTCTATAGTAGTCAAGGACTTTGTGACCAAACATATTAAAAGAAAAACAATATCCCTTAAAGTACCTGGAAGCTGATGATCTTTCTGTGTGACAGTCTTGAACCATTCTACTTTTGCATCTCGCTGCAACATGTCCAAAATTATGACATATAAAACATTCAACATTATTTATTGAAGGAAATAACCAACTATCACTTCCACAACTAGGAGTAAAATATTTATTTGTAGAATTTCTTTCCTTGGTTGTTGATGGGGTTGATCTCTCATCTCTTTGTTGAGCATTTCATATTTTGCAATAGAGTTCCTTACCTCATCTTGTGAGCTAGATTCACCTTCAACAGATTCATGAAAGCCAAGACCAGTTTTGATGGTAAGAGACCTTTGACTACTAAGAATATTATCCAAAATATTAGTACTGTCTTGAAATCATAATAGTTTATCATTTTCTTCTAATTTACATTTTAAGATATTTACCTCAACTTGATATTGCTCTTCCTTTTCTAGATTTTGCTTCTTCAAGATTTCTCCAGCCTTTCTTCCTTCTTCCATTTGTTGCCTTCATTTGAGAATCTCATTTTCTTGTTCTTCATGTGCTTGAGGTAGTTCTTCATTCTGCTTATTTTCAAGAACTTCTTTTAGAGAGAAGATCTTAGCTTCAAGACTTTTATAGTAACTGGATCTATCTTTAAGTCTCTTGATTGTTGTACTCTTTTCATTTCCTTCATTTCTTAATGATGTCACTTCATCCTGCAGCTTTTGACATTGATCTTCCTTTTCCTTATACTGCTTCCTTACTTTGTTTCCTTCCTCCAACTGAGCTTTTCATCTGGTAACTTCTTCTTTGAAGGCACATTCCTTTTTTTTAAATAGATCTTGTTGTTCTCGGATTTTATCTGCAAATCTTTTAACTTCTGCCTCTATGTTTCTCTCAGGATCACTTTCAATATCTTCAATATTGCATGAACAAAGAAAAGTATCACTAGAAGACCAAAAATTTGTACCTGATAATTCATTTTCTTGTTCATATTCAATGTGAGGTGATTCTGAATCTAAATACTTGCTTCCACTTAATGCCCAATTGCCTCTCGTGCTGTCACTATTCCTTTGAGATGTCTTCTTTCTCTGAGGCACTTTCTTCTTTAGCTTCTTTCCCATTGTTTCTACGGATCTCCTTCAAGCGATCAAGCTTCTACCAAAGGACCTGCTCTGATACCAATTGTTGGAAATAATACTGAGAGGGGGGGTGAATCAGTATTATCAAATCTATATCTTTTTCATTTCCATAGTCAGATTTATATACACTACTTCATTGAAGGTAACTTGTGTGTACAGGCAACTGTATTTAAGGCAACCAACGTGTATCCAACAAACTTATGATTCAGTTAATTCATCATATGTTGATTTTTAATCAGTGCATGAGTACTTCATTAAACATACAAATAGTAACCATGTGTAGTAATAACAAAACAAACCAACACACATAAGAAACACACATAAACACCAAGATTTAAGGTGGAAACCCAATGCGGGACAAAACCCCCCTGCTGTTGTCTTCTTCTAATATAAGAAAACCATGTTTACAATCTTGTACTTATGAAGACTCATACCAGTACGTAGGCACCCACATGTAGAAGGCTACAACCTTCTCTCATTCTCCAGCTTCTAGTGGAAGGGAACCACAACCCCCTAACTCTTGTACTAGCTGATCTGTTTACTAGTACATAGGCGTTGACCAACAAAACACTCCAACCTTCACTTTTTTTCCAGCTACTACTAGAAGGGAGCTCAAACCCCCTGGCTCTTCTACTAACTGATCCATTTACTAGTACATAGGTGCCAACCTTCATTCCTTTTCCAGCTACTACTAGAAGGGAGCTCTAACCCCTAGCTCTTGTACTCGCCGATATGTTTACCAGTACATAGGTGCCGGCCTACAGAAGGCTACGACCTTCTCTCTTCCTTCAGGGACCACGTTTCATAAATTTTCAGACTGGATACTCCTAGAACACATCACCACGATAGGAAGGCCACGTCTCATCCAATTTTCATATTGGATCCATCAAAAACATTGAAGCTCAGAATCAATAACCACTACAATACAACCATC
The DNA here is from genome assembly GCA_000404065.3 of Pinus taeda. Lineage (NCBI taxonomy): Eukaryota > Viridiplantae > Streptophyta > Pinopsida > Pinales > Pinaceae > Pinus > Pinus taeda. The sequence goes on from APFE030012897.1 coordinate 12,780, forward strand.
AAATACATCTGCATCAACCAATCATTTAAACTCAATCATCAATCTCTGAATCAACCAAAATTGAATCAATCATTGAAGCAAGTCACAATCAATCAATCTGAACATTCAGAACAATGTCACTAGAATACAGTCACCAGAACATAGAGCAGAACCTAGAACTCTGCAACAAAAACTAAAACCAATTGCAACTTCAAATATCATATTTCATAATGTATACGCTACTTGGATGTGTCGAACCAGCGTTTATACACACTTTTACCAAAGCGAACCAGTGCACGGATCTGCAAATGCTAACTTAAAACATTATGACTATTCTAGACTTCAATCATACAGAGATCAGAACATTTATAGTGTAAATCATGTATTAGCATTTAGATCTAAACTATCCATGATCAAACCATATAATAATAATTCATTTTAGGTCTCATGATCTTGATCCATCATTAGATCTCATCCCCCATCTACCACTAAGGTTCATCCTTATTTCAGATCAGGAAAAGCACCATAAACCCATAACATGCATATTTGCTTTTGATCTCGCTCTTCATAAGATATTCATTACTTACACACTTGGCCTAATGATCATCTCCTCCTTATATAGTTTTAGGCCTTTCTCAATACCTTGGACCAAAACCACTTAGGACCAATACCTCGGGCCAAATACATCGAACGAATACCTTGGACCAAAACCTTGATTTTCTATCCCATATGCGCTTTTCCTTCTGTGAAAGTGCGTGTATACATATACATTCATTTTTTTCTATTAACCCGTGTGTATACGCTGCTTGGAAAAAGTGAACCACCGTATACTTCTTAAACCAATCTCCTTCTTCAATCTCTGGTTTCTGATCTGTAATTCTTAGTTGTTAACCTGTTGCACTGTGAACTGTCATCTGTGTGAGTTGCCATCAAAGACAAGACCTGTATCATAATGCCAACACTTCATTTAATTTCTAGAGATATTCACACTAATAGGGCACATCCATGTCATATCTCATATATACAAATGTTATGGCTTGTTTGGTTTAAGAACATTTGATTTGGGAGTTGTGGAAATTTTATTGTGAGTGATCCATGCAATTTCAAACAAAGATTTAGAATTCAAGAAATTATTTGTATTATAGCATTTTTCTTTTTTCCTCTGATAAATATGTGAATTTTTTTACCATAATAGTATTATTGAAAGATAATTTTGTGATCAACCATTCACTGATGAAGAGTTAATTTATTATCAAAAAATCACTTTTAAAAAGAAAAATTTTCAACATAATATTGCTTAATGAGAAATATAAAGATCCAAAATATAAAAAAAAAACGGTCTAAAGCGCAATCTAAATCCCAACTCTGTCGCAGAATGAAAAAACACACATATATATATATATATAATTGAATTTTAATCATGATGGAGTCTAGAGTTTTAACATTTATTACATATATGAAGTACATCATTCGTCATCTTTTTATGCATTGGTCAATGATATGATATATTTATTATTAAGAGCAATATATTTATTTTGTCTTGATTTTTTAAGAAATTAGATCATGCAGAGCTACCGATACCCATAGTGACAAGAGGAATTTTCAAGCCATGGATTTGGAACTCATGACGTGAGCTTGAAAGGACACTATCATATAAAGATCAAATAAACATGTCAATGTTGCATTGTATTTTTTAAAGTTATATTAATTTTTAATTTAATATTTGGATTTTTTTTAATAGGTTTGAAATATTGTATTTATTAATATGGTTATATAAATTAAAAGCCGTTAGACATTAATCTAATTTATGATCAATAGCAAAATACTTATTTTATAATATGTGTTATATAGTTAAGATTGATTTTTTTTATAAAATTTAATTAAATTGTAATTTTATTTTTAATTATTATTGTCATCAATTAAAAAGTATGTAACAATATTCTTAATCATGAATCTTCACTTCTACTTTATTATAGGAATTCTTAACTTGTGAATAGCTTTTATTACCATATTATGGACCAATACCATGACTTATCAATACTACATGTTCAATAAGATACACATTGATATGGCATCTACGCTGGTTTAATTTGTCCCTTTAAAGAGGCTACATTCCACATGAATACCATGAGTCAATACCATGAATTTGCAATACAATGGGTCATTTTTCTTTTATTTATAGGGTTTTTTTATTTCATTATTTCTATTTTTTTATTTTATTTTGACGAAGTTAAAAGGTTTACATAAAATTTTATTTTATTTTATTTTAAGTATTTCATCTAGTCAAAATGTTAAAATTTACATTACAACACCTCTACCATACTGAGATGGAGAGGGCCTCTTGAGAAAACAATATTTATAAGATATTTTGATTTTGAAATGAGCTATGGTTTTGAGCGAGTGATATTATAATCCATGGTATTGGCCTATGGTATTGCAACAAAGATTATTTATAAGCTAATAATATCTATGGTAAAATAGAGGTGAATATCCATGGTTAAAAATCTTGTTATATTGTATGTTTATTGTAAGTATTAAGTTTTATTTATAAGATATTTTGATTTTGAAATGAGCTATGGTTTTGAGCGAGTGATATTATAATCCATGGTATTGGCCTATGGTATTGCAACAAAGATTATTTATAAGCTAATAATATCTATGCTAAAATAGAGGTGAATATCCATGGTTAAAAATCTTGTTATATTGTATGTTTATTGTAAGTATTAAGTTTTAATTTAAGAAATATTATAAAATAAAACTAAAATAAAATATTTATAATTTTTTTCTATATAAATTATGTTATGGTTTTTGGGTATGTAATATTGATTAGCCATGGTATTGACCTATGGTATTGTAAAAAACTTATTTAGAAGTTAATAATATCCATGGTAAAATCGGGTGAATGTTCATGGTTTAAAATCTTGTTATATTGTAAATATTAAATTTTTATGCGCTTATTAATTAAATTAAAATATAGTTACACAATCTTTATTTTAATTGTGCCGATAGGCGCTCTATAAGCCAGTGTAGTGTAAATGAGTAGGCGTAATGTAAGTATGAAAACAATTATAAATGTCGTCTCAAACAAAAAATAATATAAAGTTTAAAACATGTCAAGTATGAGGGTAAATATTTAAATGTTGGCTTGATTAATAATAAAAAGTTAAAAGTAATAAATAGAAAATTAAAAGTAATAAATCAAAAGTTAAAAGTAATATAAACCTGGGATGAGTGTAAACATATAAAAGTTGGCTCAATTCATAATAAAAAATTAAAGTGATAAAAAAAATCAAATTTTTATATTTTGATTTTGTTATTGACTTGTGAATAGACTTTACTACAATATCATGGGCATATGCAATGGCTTACCAATACCACATGCCCAAAAACATAACTTATTTCACAATCAAAATATTTTATAACAATATGACAAGATTCTTAACTATGGATATTCATCTCCACTTTACCATAGATATTATTAAATTGTAAATAAGATTTGTTACAATACCACAGGCCAACACCATGGCTTATCAATAGAACATGCTCAAAAAACATAACATATTTCACAATCAAAATATTTTATAAAAATACTATAAGATTATTAACCATAGATATTCACCCCCACTTTACCATGGATATTATGAACTTGTAAATAGGCTTTGTGAGAATACCTTATCAATACCACATGCCCAAAAATCATAACTTATTTCACAATCAAAATATTTTATAACAATAAAAATTTTACCATAGATATTCACCTCCACTTTACCATGGATATTATTGACTTGTAGATAGACTTTGTTATGGGACAATACCATGGCTTATCAATACCATACGCCCAAAACCATAACTTATTTCACAATCAAAATATTTTATTTTAATTTTATTTTATAATATTTTTAATTAAATCTAAAAGGTAAAAATTTATAATTACTTTTGAAATATATCTAAACCCTCTATCCTCATAACTACTAAAAATATTCCCATAGAAATTAAATCAAGGTTTTAATAAAATTACAATGAGAATACTTCTATATATAAAGATGTGAAATTTATATAATATAAATAATATTATTAGGAACTAACATACATCCATTATAACTAGGGATCCAGGCTATGAGAGCAAGCAAAGTGACTAACAATAATAGAGGAAATATAGTATATGATTCTTTTAAGTTTTTCATTATTGTATTTTTTTTTACATGATTGATCCAAAATATAGTTTTAATATTTTACAACCAATTAAGCTTTCTAATTTAGATAATTTCTTAAACACAATACAGTGGAATCAAATTTAAGAGAGAGAGAGGGGGCAGGATGGGGAGAGTGGGGGAGAGAGAGAGGAAGGAAGATAGTGACAGAGCTAGAGGGAAAAGAGAGCAAGAGAGAGTGATGAGGGGAGAGAGAGAGAGAGAGGGATAGAAGGGGAAGAAAGAGAGAAGGAAATAGAGATAGATAGATATGGAAAGAGAGTGTATTTTTGGTGGGTGAGGTAGAGAGAGGGAATAAGAAAGGGACAAACATATACAAATATAGATATTATACAGTATTATATAACTAGCCTCGATCCATATTGACCCCAGATCTATGAAGCACCATTAAGATGGATCTAGGCTGGTTTGTATGGTAAAATGGGTGTTAATTTATTTAAGTATTATTTAAAAAGGTTATTTTATTTATATATAATATTTTTAATATGATATGTTATATTATGCATTTTCTTTTATCTAAAATATTGTTCGTTAAATTTATTGCTGAAGATGTAAGGTGTTAATGTGTATAGCGTATATGTATATATGTGGAATTTTGAGATGTTTGATATTTTTTAATTCCAAATTTTTTTTGTATATTGTAATTTTGTTTTTATTTAAAAACATTACCAACAATCTTTTTAGATAAAATAAAATATAATATAACATATCACCATTAATATTAACATATAAATAGTATTTATAAATAACATACCATTTTACCATATAAATTAAAATATTGATTTACATAACCATCTTTAAATTTAATTAATAAGTTGACAAAATTTAATATTTACAATTTTAATCATGAATATTTATCATGGATATTATTAACTTCTAAATAGACTTTTTAACAATATCATGGGCTAATACCATTGTTTATCAATACCATGGGTCATCTAGGCTTTTGATTATTATGTTATGGATCTAGTATTTCAATTATTCTCTTGCAATACCATGAGTCACTACCATAGCTTATCAATACCACATGCCCAAAAACCATAACTTATTTCAAAATCAAAATATTTTACAAATAAGTTATTTTAATATTTGATCTAAGACTTTTGTGATCCACAATAATTTTTGAACAAACTTTCAGATAAATCACACAAGCATTGATCATCATTAGGACCAAGATGAAAAAAAATGATCTATCAATACAATTAAATAGTGAAAGGATGCATAAGTTTCAAATAAGCATAAAGTTCCAAAACTAGCCATTAAAAAGTAACATTTTTTATTTTAGTACTAACAACTAGTCTTTAGTCAAGAAAGTTTTACTCATTAAGTCAAAGGGGAGAAATTTTCTTAAATAAGAATTAATATTACATTTATTAATTAATTAATTTATAACAAGGGAATAGGTTAAAAATTATATAATATATATTTTATATAGTATTAAAATTTAAATTTTATATTAATCTTTAATCAATAACATTTCTTAATCTTAACATAATATAATAATAATATTTATATTTTATATTAATTTTGAATCATTAAAATACATAATCCTAAAAAAAGCAATCATAAGGAAAGAGCAGGAATTCAACTCTTGCCCAATTTCCAACTATCATCTCTATTGAGATTTTAAGTCTGTTTCTCAATTTCAATGGCCTCTCTGAACTTCCTATGCTGGAAATTACTGATCCTAGCAAGGACACGAGAATCTTCAATGTAGACATGGTGCTTCGTTTTCTCTGCATGCTTAGCAATAGCAGAGGAGTGGGAATGATTATGCCCGATGTCTGTTGCTCTTGAATCCTCGGGTTAATGGAGTGACCGCTATCTCTAATGTAGGGAATCCCACATGAGAAAGGGATTGAGTAAACCCCTTTCATGTCCTTGGGATTAATAGGGTCTTTAACCAATTTAAGAGAGCTCCTAATAATTCGAAAAGGCTTGAAAGTAGCATAAACATTATTTTTCTTAAGAACATGAGCGATTTTATCGATGGTACCATGGATAAATGGAAGAACAACATTTGAAAAATGTTCACCCCAAGACATTTTAATCGAAGAATCTTTACACGCCAACTATAACCATTAATTTCAAAAACTTTTAGAAGGTGGGATTTCTAATCATCCTGGTAGTTTTCATCATAAACCCTCAACTCAAGGGTAGCAAGACTATTAAGAACCCCAAATGTTCGTGCTGGGAAATGAAGAGAACTAGCATGAAGATATTGTTCAGTGTGAATTTTCTTGCGAAAAATGTGGTGAGACAAGGAACCGTCTTAATTTTTGGATAGGAGAACGTCAAGAAAAGGGAGGTTGCCATCAACTTCAACCTCCATTTTGAATTTGATGGAGTTTGAAATATAATTAATATGGGAAAGAAACAAATCCAACTTCTTACGACCATGGGACCAAATAACACAAGAATCATCTACAAGCCTTTTCTAGAGCTTGGGTTAAAATTGAGCAAAGGCAAAATATTTTATCTCAAAATCATCCATGAATAGGTTAGCAACAATAGGAGAGAGCAGAGAACCCATGGCAACTCTACAAGTTTGCTCATAAAACTCACCCTAAAAACTAACAAATGTAGATGTCAGACACATACCAACCAATTTGGAAGTGTGATCACTGATAATTCGATTTATGACATTAATGGCCTCATTAATGGTTATGTTAGTGAAAAGGGAAACAACGTCAAAACTATCAAGAAAATATCCAGGTTTGAGCTTGATATCTTTAAGCTAATTAACAAAGGAAGCATAATCCTTAACAAAGACGTTGGTGTGACCACTAAGATGCTTAAGCTTCTGAGCTAATAATTTAGCAAGAAGATAGGTAGGACTACCTATTGTGTTGACAATAGGTCTTAGGAGGACCCCTTCTTTATGAATCTTAGGAATACCATAAATTCTAGGGGTGAGGGTTTACTCTTAATAAGCTTCCTGCTAAGGGGGTCAAGAGCAGTCTTAGATTTAACTACATTGATGACCTCCTTAGACACTTTCTTAATAGGGTTTTTCTGGAGTTTCTCACACTAAATAATATCTTCATGCTAGTCCCCATCATTTCCCAGCACAAAAATTTGGGTTCTTAACACTCTTGCTACCCATGTGTTGAGGGTTTCTAATGAAAACCACCTGGATCATGAGAAATCCCACCTTATATTTTTCTTTTTAATTAATGGTTATAGTAGGCGTCAAGGTGTTGTAACCTTTGAAAAATCTTGTAAAGGTTCTTCGATTAAAAATTCTCGGGGTGAACATTTTTCAAATGTTTTTCTTCCATTTATCCATGGTACTACCGATAAGATCGCTCATGTTCTTAAGAAAAATAATGTTTCTTCTACTTTCAAGCCCCTTTAGACTATTCAAAACTCCCTTAGATCGCTTAAAGACCTTGTTAATCCCAAGGAAATGAAAGGGGTTTACTCAATCCCTTGCTCATGTGAGATTCCTTACATTGGAGAAATCGGCCGCTCCATTAACCTGATGATTCAAGATCATGCAAGAGACGTTAGGCATAATTGTTCCCTCTCCTAAAATATTGTTGACCATACAGAGAAAAATAAGCACCATGTCTGCACTAAAGATTCTCGTGTCCTTGCTAGGATTGATAATTTCCACCATAGGAAGTTGAGAAGGAGGCTCAAAATCTCAATAGAGATGATGGTTGGAAATTGAGCAAGAGTTGGATTCCTTCTCTTTCCTTACGACTATTTTTTATTTTTATTTTAGGATTAAGTATTTTTCATGATTAAAAATTAATAAAAATTTTAATTATTATTTTTATTTCATTTTTTTTTTTAAATGATAATAAAAAAATTGATTAAAGGTTAATATAAAATTTTTAAATTTAAATTTTATATTATATATATATATCCATCTTAACTATTCCCCTAGTTTGTCATAATCTACTAAATAAATAATTAATATTTATTTCTTATTTAGTAAAATATCTCCCCTTTGACTTAATGAGTAAAAATTTCTTGACTAAAGACTAGCCATTAGTACTAAAATAAAATCATATTTAATCATACTGATAGATCAATTTTTTTCAACTTGGTCATCATGAACCTCATTAGTAGGTTCGAAACATTGACCCTCAAACAATGCACATGTGATTTATCCGAACGCTTCTTCAAAAATATTGCATTTTAATTTAATTTTATAACATTTTTTAGTTAAGTATAAAAACAAAAAAATTATAATTACTTTTGAGATATATCTTATCCCTTCATCCTCACAGCTACTAAAAATATTCGAGGTTTTAATAAATAAAAATGAGAATACTTATATATTACATATGTGAAATTTAATAATATAAAATAATATTATTAAAGAGCAAGGATAGATTGCATTTCTTACCAACGATCCAAGCTAGATAGAAAGAAAAAGTGACATAACAATGATAGAGGAAAGATAATGCATGATTCTTTTAATTTTTTTATTATTTTATTTTCTAAACATTATTGATCCAAAATATAGGTTTAATATTTTATAACCAATTATTTTTTTTTAATTTAGATACTTTCTTAAATACAATACAATGGAAAAAATGTTTTCCTACGTGATTACTATTGAAAATGTTTTCTTAATTATACAATGGGATCATATTTAAGAGAGAGTGTGAGATGGAGGGGGAATAGAGTGGGGGGCCAGACATAGAGGTCAGAGAGACAAAGAGAGAGAGGAAGGAACAAAGATAGGAGGGGGAAGAGAGGAGGAGAGAGGCAGGGAGAGAGATGGATTTGGAGGGGGAAAGAGAGGGAGGGAAGAAGAAATACATTGAGAGAGAGAGGGAGTGACAAGGGATAGATGAAGATGGAATAAGGGAGAGAGGGGATGAGGGAAGGGAGAGAAAAGGAGATGATAGCGATAGGGAAAGAAGGGGAAGAGAGAGACAGGGAGACATAAGTATGGAGGAGGCAGCGAGGGGGAGAGTGAAAATGAGAGAGGGAGGGAGATAGTGATAGAGTTGGAGCATTGAGAGAAAGAGCGTGTGTGATGGGGAGAGAGATAGAGGGAGGTGGGAGGGAAAGGAAGAGAGAGGAAGGGAGAGAGGACTTGAGAGATACAAGAGAGAGTGTTATGTGGGGGAGAGACACAGGGAGGTGGGAGAGAAAGGTAGAGAGGAAGGAAGAGAGAGAGAGGACTTGAGAGAGAGGAGAGAAATGGAGTTGGAAGGGAAAGAATACATAGAAAGAGAAAGGTGGAAAGGAAGAGGGAGTGACAAGGGGGAGAGAGAGAGAGAGAGAGAGACCAGGGGAAGAGAGAGAGGGAGGAAGAGAGAAATAGATAGATATGGAGAGTGAGTGTGTATGTTTTATGGGTGAGAGGGAGATATAAGGGGAGATAGAGATATAGATGGAGGGGGGAGAGAGGGAAAAAGAGAGAGGAAAAGAGAGGGGGAAAGAAGAGAGATAGATATGGAGAGAGAAGTGGGAGAGAGAGGGGGGAGAGAAGGGGAAGAGAGAGAAAGGGAGAGACAGATAAATAATATGCAGAGAGAGTGTGTATGTTTGGGGTCTGAGATAAAGAGACAATGTGAGATAGAGATATAGATGGATGGGGCAAAGAGAGAGAGAGAGAGAGAGATATGGTGAGAGAGTGTATGTTTGCGAGCTGATATAGAGAGATAAAGAAGGACAAACTGAGGAAGATAGAGATATAGATGGAGGGGGCGAGATGGAATAAGAGGGTAACAAAGACAGGGAGGGAGGAAGAGAGACATATATGGAGAGAGAGAGAGAGAGAGCATGACGTGTGTTTAGGGGTCTGACATAGAGAGGCAATGTGAGATAGAGATATAGAGAGGGGGAAAGAGGGAATAAGAGTGGGAGAGTGAGTCTGTATGTCTTATGGGTGAGAAGGAGAGAGATGGGAAGATAGAGATATAGATGGAGGGGGGAGAGAGGAAAAGAGAGGGGAGAGGAAGAGAGATATATATGGAGAGAGAAGTGGAAGAGAGAGAGCGAGAGGGAGAGAAGGGGAAGAGAAAGAGAGGAAGAGGGAGGGAGAGACATATAGATAAATATGGAGAGAGTGTGTATG
>APFE030012897.1:47066-117184 GCA_000404065.3 Pinus taeda
AACTATTTTAAAATTTTGTAATAAAATTAGAAAATATGAATCGTACAAATTCAGACCAATAAAAAACTCTGAAATATATAGTAATTAATTAAAGTTCAACTCTAAATCTCCATATACCACAAATAGGATGGTGATTAAATCTCCATATACCACAAATAGGATGGTGATTAAATATCATTGACCAGATCTCAGTGGCAAGGGCACACTTAATTTCTATTTCTTCTTCACTATGTTGTGATGGCACAATAATGGGATGGGATGAAGGGACAGTATTATGAATTGTCTTATAACGAAGCCACAACTTTGGCCAGAATCAGAATCTTAGACTACAGTGGAAATTAATGGAATCAAAATCTTAGACTACAATGGAAATTAATTTATGCAGAAATGTAAGCTTCAAACCAGAGACAATGCATATCATCCTGCACATGAAATCAAGTTCATCACATAAATAACTCCCACATGAAGCTGAACACAACCATTGTACATCTCTAAAGACATGAAAGTGACCAATGTAAACGCATTTAAAGGTAGAAAGTTTGTGTACTGTATCATTTGAAAACTAAAAGACAACGAATGATTCAATTCAAATACATTGCCAAAAAGACTCGAAAATACAATGAAAATCTAAATTTAAATGCAAGTGTCCCTACTTAAATGCCACGCGGGCAGACATAAACAAAATCTAGCCTATGAAACTTTAAATTAAATTTAAATCCAAAATTTACCAAATTATAAAATCAATTTAAATTCGCACTTTACTATCCTTTAAATTAAATCTTAATCCACGCATTTCAAAGAGTTGCAGATATCCACACTTCGCAAAGATTCAAAAGCAAAACTAACAATAAGAAAAACAAAAACAACAAAAAAAACTCTAATGTTTTCAAAGATCAGAGGAGAAGATTTAGCATGCAAATCAAAAAATTGAAATTGGGGCAAAATAGTCTTTTGCTTTGGCGATTTTTCGTCTGCTGGAAAAATATTTATAACCCTAGAAAATAAGAAATTTGTGCCTTCAACTCTTAAAATTGAATTACGTACCTTTATTTAATTTTATAAAAGAAATTATTTAACATTTACACCAAAGTCGTCCTTTCTTCTGAATATTCAATGGTCTGGATCGGGTATGGAATAATATAGCGCTGAGCTGTTAAGGTGAGGTTGACTGACCCTGTACTCCCTCATTCCCCCTATAAGGTCTGGATCGGGTATGGAATAATATAGGGCTGAGCTGTTAAGGTGAGGTTGACTGACCCTGTACTCGCTCATTCCCCCTATAATTTATGACGGGTAACCTAGATACCTTAACATCAAATTTACAGTTTGAGACTTTTTTTAGCCATCATTTTATACGTTTGAAAAAAAAATGTGCCGTCAAATACCTTTAAAAATAAAAAAAACGTTTCGTAGAATGTCAAATTCGAAGCCTACAGGAGAGGGTCTTTGGACACACTTACAAATGCTGAGTTCCATTAATCACACAACCTAAAATTTGTACGTTATATTTACTATAATAATATTTTTGAAATTATCAATAATAAAATAAATAATATTTATTATAATAATATTATTGAAATTATGAATAATAAAGTAAATATGATATTATTAACAAAAGAATTATTAATATTATAATTTTTTTGGATTAATATTATAAATATAAGTCATTGTTAATATTATAAATTCAAGCGATTCATAAAAATCAAAATATTCATATTTGTAAACTCAAAATATTATATTAAATTAAACTTTATTAATAAATTACATTTTAGGAATATGAATCTTTAGATTAATAAACTCAAGGAATTGACATTATAAATTTAAGAGAATAATAAACCTATTGGATTAATATTAAAACCCCAAGGGATTAACCCAAACGGAGTAATACTAATACCAAGGGATTAATATTATAAACCAAAGGTATATAAATCCCAAGGTAAATATTATAAACACTGAAATAAACATAGTTGACCATTGTTGATTTTCATATTGAGACAACCTTTATCAGAATGCAATGTTGGACCATGGTTGATTTTCATATTGAGAAAATCTTTATCACAATGTGACGTTAGACTATGTTTGACCATGATTTTTTTTTTTGCTTGGCAAAGGCTAACTAAATATATTAAAAAACGAAAAGATTATTTACAAGAGGTGAACACCTCTGAGAGCGAGTGGGCAGCTCTCTGTCAAAAATTTTCTTCACCAACCTGGAAGGACTGTATGTGCAGGCTGGGATAACAAAACAAAACCAGAGAGAATTCTTAAAGTTTATCAGGACTCGACATAGATAGGCAGACTCGCCATTACATAGGAAGAAACAAAACAGGACATCTAACAGCAGTGGTGATTGCTGCAATCCAACATACCCAAAAAGACAAAAGGAAAGACACACTGAACGCCTGAGTGCAGGCTTACCCCGAACACTTCGGGAAACCAATTCCCAGCTTCTTCTGCGCCTCGGCCTCTCGCTCCTGCGCACGCTTCTTGCGGTCTTCAGCAGCTCGAACAGGGTCCCGCTCCCACGTAACCTCCATGCCAACCGGAAGAGCATCAATGTTCTCAATGCCAGGCGGAAGCTTTAGATACAGGGTGCAATCAAACGTATCCTCAAACTCTGCCCTATTCGTCATGCTTTGCGGAGAAGAAGACTTACAGGGATGACTATCTTTTCGAACCTCTGATGGATCCCCAAAATAGTCCAGGGGTTCTTTCCCTTTGAGGCCTCGAATCTCTTGGAGAGCTTCCTTTTGCTCAGTAGAATAGCCAACAATGCTATCCTCATTCATCTGACTTTGATTTCCCGGACTGTAGGAGCTATCCTTACTCTTGGAGGAATTGTCCTTGGATGGGGGAGTTCTTTCTTCCTTATCCTCGTCCGAGCTTCCATCCCCCTCATCCTCTTCTTCAAAAATGACAGTAATCATCGCCTTGACCACTGGTTTGTTCTTCTTGCATCTGTAGTAGAGAGTTGCAGTCTGCACTGCGTTGCAAAGATCATCTACCGAATTCTCTGAGTTCCCTGAGGGAGGAGAGGCACAAGCTAAGGGCGAAATTCTCTGCGGGTTTGAATGATTACTGCAGCTAGTTCCACTCTGGCTCCTCGAATTACCACCCCTTCGAGGCCTGCGGTAGCCAGCTCTTGGCGCCATGGAAAAAACAGGGCAAAGGGTGACAGCCTTTAGCCTTCTGATACCCGGAAGAGAACCACGGGGCCTGAACCAAAGGCCCTGCGTCGGAAGAACCAGGCAGCGCCACCCCGCAAACGACAAGCGACAACACCCAACAGCAAACAGCCAATTCCCCTGAACCCGAATGAAATACCCAGCTTTCGAAAACAGAGACCACTGAGCCAGGCGGAGCTGCTCCACTAACGACAAGCGACAGCACCCAACCGCAAACATCAAATTCCCCTGAACCCAGTAGGAGTACCCAACATCCTAGGACAATATCCACTGAACCAGGCTAAACCAGCCCACAAACGACCAGCGATCACACCCTACAGCAAACAACAAATGCCCATGAACCAGGTTGGACCAACCAACATCAACCAGTCGAGACCACCCTACAGTATAAACCGAATTTATCAAGGCCAGACCAGTCGGACAGGGGAGGAACTCGGGGGTGGTAACCCAGCCCACCAAGCCGCTCTCCTCCACCAAGAACTGAACCGTCGAATGACCAAAACCAGAGCCGAGAAACTGCGACATAATGGGACTTGTATTCCTCATGAAAAAACCAGCGCAATGAATAACTGAACATTGGAAAACCCATCGCAATGAATCGCCATTAAGGCGCCCATCATCCTTTTGGGCCATGACCAGCCCGAAGCCCATGTCATCCACCTGTCCGCAGCGTGAAGGCATGTCCTCGGCGCGTGGGCAGCTCATGCTGATTTAATGCAGACAATACACCCGCATCCGGGGACTATGTTTGACCATGATTATAAACCCAAGGGATTTATATTAAACACAAGGATTTAAATTATAAATCCTATAAATAATATTATACGCTAGGAACATGAACCCTTAGGGTAATAAACCCAAGCGATTGAAATAATAGACCCAACAGATTAATACTAAAAACTCAAGGGAATAATATTAAACCCAACATATTAATATTCTAAACCCAAAGTATATAAGTCTTAAGATAACTATTCAAATCCTAAAATAAATGTGGTTGACCATGGTCTGCCATGGTTGATTTTCATATTGAGACAATCTTTGTCACAATTTGACATTGGACCATTGCTAACCATGGTTGATTTCCATATTGAGACAATCTTTGTCAACATGTGACATTGGACCATGGTTGACTATGGTTGATTTCCATATTGACACAATCTTTGTCACAATGTGACATTGGACCATGATTGATTTTCATATTGAGACATTCTTTGTCGCAATGTGACATTGGACCATGGTTGACCATGAATATAAATCCAAGGGATTTACATTAAACCCTGCGATTAATATTATAGACCCTATGAATAATATTATACCCTAGGAACATCAACCCTTAGATTAATAAACACAAGGGATTAATATTAAAACCCCAAGGGATTATAAACTGAAGGGAATAATATTAAATCCAAGGGACTAATATTATAAACCCAAGGGATATAAACCCTAAGAAAAATATTATAAACTCTAAAATAAACATGTCTGACAATGGTTTACCATGGTTAATTTTCATATGGAGATAATCTTTGTCACAATGCAATGGTGGACCATGGTTGACCATGGTTGATTTTCACATTGAGACAATATTTTCCACATTGCGACATTGAACTATGGTTGACCATGATTTATTTTCATATCGAGACAACTTTTGTCGCGTTGGACAATGGTTGATTTTCATATTGAGAAAATCTTTGTCACAATGTGATGTTGGACAATCCTTGACCATTATTAGAAAACCCATGGATTTGTATTAAACCCTAGGATTAATATTATAGACCTTATGAATAATATTATACCCAAGGAATATGAACCCTTAGATTAATAAACCTAAGGGAATCATATTATAAAACTAAGGGATTAATACTAAAACCCCAATGGATTAATATTATAAACCTAATGAATATAAACCCTAAGACAAATATAAACCCTAAAATAAACATGGTTGACAATGGATGACCATGGTTGATTTTCATATCCAGACAATATTTGTCACAATGTGACGTTGGACCATCATTGGCCATGATTGATTTTCATATTGAGACGATCTTTTTCATAATGTGTCATTGGAACATTGTTAATTTTTATATCGGAACAACCTTTCTCACAATGTGATGTTGGACTAATTGTTCATTGTCACAATGTGACATTGGACTATTGTTGACCTATATTAATCATGATTGACCATAATTGACAATGGTCAACCATGTTTGACCAATGTTGACCATGATTTACCACGGTTGATCATGGTTGACCATGATTGATTTTCATATTGAGAAAATCCTATGGTAAACCCTAAGATAAATATTATAAACCAACGTATATAAACCCTATGATAAATATTATAAACCGGGGTATATAAACCCTATGATAAATATTATAAAGGGTAAAATAAACATGGTTGACCCTCATTGATTTTATATTGAGACAATCTTTGTCACAATTTGACGTTGGATCACGGGATACCATGATTAAACCCTATGAATAATATTATACCCTAGGAATAAGAACCATCAGATTAATAAACACAAGGATCAATTTTAAAACCCCGAGGGATTATAAACACAAGGGAATAATATTTAACCCAAGGGATCAATATTATAAACCCAGAGTATATAAAAACTAAGATAAATATTATAAACCCTAAAACGAACATGGTTGACCATGATTTATTTTCATATTGAGACGATGTTTGCAATAATGTGACATTGAACCATGGTTGACCATGATTGATTTTCATATAAAGATAATCTTTGTCACAATGTGATGTTGGACTATGGTTGATTTTCATTTTGAGAAAATATTTGTTACAATGTGATGTTGGACCATGGTTGATCATAGATGACCATGATTATAAACCTAAGGAAAATATATTAAACCCTAGGATTGCTATTATAAACCCTATGAATAATATTATACCGTAGGAATATGAACTCTTATATTAATAAACCTAAGGGATTGATATTATAAACCCAATGGAATAATAAACCTAAGAGATTAATACTAGAACCCTAAGGGATTATAGATCGAAGGGAATAATATTCAACCCAAGGGATTAATATTATAAAACCAAGGAATATAAACCCTAGGACAAATATCATAAACCATAAAATAAACATGGTTGACCATGGTTGATTTTCATATTGAGACAATATTTGTCACAATGTGATGCTGGAACATGGTTGCCCTTGACTGATTTTAATACCGAGATAATCTTTGTCACAATGCACCATTTGACCATGGTTAACCATGATTGACTATGATTGACCAAAGGTCCAACCTCACAACGTGACGTTGGACCATTGTTGATCATGGTTAAACATGATTGACCATAATTAATAATGGTCGACTGTGTTGGACCAACCTTGACTGTGATTGTCCATGCTTGATCATGCTTGACCATGATTGACCATGGTTGACCATGGTTGACCATGATTAATTTTCATATTGAGAAAATCCTACGATAAACCCTCAGATAAATATTATAAACCAAGGTATATAAACCCTATGATACATATTATTAACCATTAAATTAACATGGTTGACCATGGTTGATTTTCATATTGATACAATCTTTGTCACAATGCAATGTCGGACCATGGCTAACCATGATTGATTATCATAATGTGATCATATTTGGCTTAATGTGACATTGGACCATGGTTGAATTTCATATTGAGGCAATCTTTATCACAATGTGACATTAGACCATGGTTGACCATGATTAAACCCTAGGATTAAATCTTATGAATAATATTATAGCTTAGCAATATGGACCATTAGATTAATAAACCCAAGGGATTAATTCTAAAACCCTAAGGGATTATAAACTAAAGGGAATAATATTAAAACCAAGGGATTAATATTATAAGATCATGGTACGTAAACCCTAAGATAAATATTATAAACCCTAAAATAAACATGGTTCACCATGGTTGACCATGGTTGATTTTCATATTGATACAATTTTTGTCACAATGCGACGTTGTACCATGGTATATAAACCGTAAGATAAATATTATAAACCCTAAAATAAACATGGTTCACCATGATTGACCATGGTTGACCATCATTTATTTTCATATTGATATAATTTTTGTCACAATGCAACGTTGGACCATGGTTGATTTTCATATTGAGGCAATCTATGTCATACTGCGACGTTGAACCGTGGTTGATTTTTGTATTGAGAAATTCTTTATCACAATGTCATGTTAGACCATGGTTGATGATGGTTGACCAAGATTCATCTTCATATTGAGACAATATCTTTCTCGATGTGACGTTAGACCATGGTTGATCATGATTCACCATGGTTGAACATGATTGATTTTCATATTAAGAAAACTTTATGATAAACCTTTTAAAATTGTAGCAAGAAAAGGCTTCATTTGACTTGTGCCTTAGTGTTGTGGCCACAACCACCACCCTATCAAAGCTTTCCTTGGCAACAATTTTGAATGGGTCCCCTAGAAGTTAATCTTGCATCTCTCCGAATGATCTGTTTTACCCGAGGGATTTAGCTCTCTGGGGAGTCAAATCTTCAATTCACAAATGGTTAAATCTCCCTTAATAAATCCCTCACATGATTCATCTATAACCTTGGTTAAGCCCTTCATTCATATGCTCATCGGGAGTTATTTAATCCACAAAGCCTTCCATTGCATCATCATTCCTGTCATAGCTCTTTATAGCGGAAATGCTCAAAAACATGCGTAAATCCCTTTTTCTGCCTATCACAATCAACACTAAGACTTAGTGTTCACTGTTATCTTCTAGACCCGATGGCAGTATTAACCCAAATTCATATATTTCAAGTCTGTTGCCATATCGTATATCGCAATTGGTAGGGTCCCAGGGCTTATACATATATATAGCGCGCTACTATTCTTCGGACCCGACGACATTATTAACTGTATTCTATATATGTCAGGTCTGAAGCCATATCGCATATCGCTATCGGCCAGGCCCAACTCTTATATATATAAAGGCGCACCACTGTTCACCAAACCTAATGGTTTTATTAAACATGATATATATGTTTTGGTTTCGGGACCCCATCGCTTATCGCTATTGGTGGGGCCCAAGCTCTCTATATATGGCACACCATAATCACCTAGACCCATTGATGATTATAGAGCTAGGCACATAAATTTTCAAGTTTGGCCCATCAACCAGACTCGGGTTTTCTTGTGTTTTCCCGTGCTCTTTGATAATATGTTGGGGTCAGGGTTTTTCAAAGAGGAGTCTTATGCGATGAACCTGAAAGGATTATGAAACACGACATATATGTATGTCAGGTCTGGCCAATCGAAAGGTGCAATCGACATAGCTTTAAGCCAAAACACATGGCACGATGTGATGTGATATGGCACACTCGATAGAGTATAGGCCCCCGTATATAATATTTCAAGTCCAAATTTTCGATTTGGTTCTGTGTTTACCAAGTTTTCACTTGCGGGACTTAATCGGTGTGTGAATTAAAAAAAGGGGCCAATTCTTTCACATTTATTCCTCATGATGTTATAAGCACTTCATGAAGGCAAGATTGGTGTTTTTTAAGCATTTTTGTCATATTTATATAAGCATTACTGGTGTTTATTATCTCTGCAGGTGAGGAGTATAGGATGCATAAGAAAACCTCGAGAACTCATATATGCGGGTGTGTTATGTTGAAAGAGTCAGCCTTTAGCATCCTCGGTCGGTTTCCAGGTGTTTCCTATGTATTCCGAAAGTGAAACTGCCTGAGATCTCATCATGAAGAGACGACACACAGTCATCCTCTTCTAATAAGCATCTATTCATTTCCCTAGGAAATGAAGTGCTCCAGTGACAGAGAATTCCCTCTAAGTGTCAGCAGTGACACCGATTGTTCTACATATGTGTATTCTGGTCTGTATATCAAAGAGAAAAAGGGAAAGGCGAAAGGGTTAAGGGAAGACCGAGAATCATTTCCAGTTGCATTAATAGTCCCTCTGGAGAGGAGAATGGGGCTTTTTTTTGGGAGAAAAAAACTTTGATTTATTATGAATAAAGGAGACTGTTTGTTTCAATGAGGAGCCTCTTGTTACAGATTTAAGATTCTTTTCTTTTATGTGTTTTGAGACAGGGTGTTGTTTCTAGCATAAATAGAAATGTGATTTTCTTTTGTGCATATTGATAATGATACAACTTATAATTTTCCTTGGTTGTTTGAATGTGATTGTTCATCATTGTTAATTCATAAGTAGTCCTTGATTTGAAACTATGTTAGAAATCAGTTGCAAGCTTTACTTCTATAAAAGGGAATGTGTGTTCCTATATGAATGATTGGATTGCAATTAAGAATTTATGCAGCTCTTTTCTTATGTGAACTAGTAATTGATTCATTTATACTTGGAATTCATATATGATGTCTAACCTCTCTTTTGTCATTCTCTTGCAGGATAGATTAGGATAATTAAGATTAGATTAGAGTAGTTAGAAGTAGTGTAGATAGGACTTGATACATATAGGTTAGTTGTTTTGTTTGTTGATTTAATTGAAGTCTTCCTCCAAGAAGCAATCTTTCAACACATATGGCAATTTAAGAGATCCTCTAAAACCCGTTGGAGCTAGCCATCCCGAACGAAAACAGATCTAATTGGGATCTTTGGTCGAGTTAGTTCACCTAGTTGGTATAGCCAAAATTTGCCATTGCAACAAATTGGCGCTAGAAGGAGGGCCTGAATCATCGTCCACAACGTTTCAAGATTTCATATATAAATTCCATGCATGGATTCAATAGGATTAATGTATGGATCATATAGGTCGAAAATATCATTCCACCCATTTGAAAGAGCCTCATTTCAAAGAAAAAAAGACCCTTCTAAGTCCTATTTCTGGGTCACCCAAGGAAGAGAGACTATGGAAGTACCCTGTCGCTCAGGAACAACTGGTCAGAAGACTTACTCAGGCTTACTCTTGTTCCCTATCATAGCTTCCTATCTTTTAGTCTTTACCTCTGATAGAAAAAAGAAATCCAGGGGTCTATCACGTAAATGAAGAGACATCTCCAACCCCTTCTCTTGGAGATATTGTGCTTGATTCTTTGTAGAGTATCAACTCTCCTTGGGAAGAAATTCCTGAAGATTCCCCATCTGAAGGAAATCCCTGTCCTAATTGGGAAAATCCTAATGAAGAAACCCTCAACTAGAACCCCCATATCCATAACATGGCTAACGTTCCTCCTCTAGGTGGGAATCAACCTCTACTTCCCCCTCTGGGTGGGAATCAACATCCACCTCCTCCAAGAGCACTCCCTCCTTCGCTTGCGCAGGATGCTGTAGTGGTACATGGGCGACAACATCCCTTACCTAAGAATGCAGAAAGAGTATTACCTAAATTCAACCCTGAGAGGGGAGACACTGTTGATAACCATATTCACTCTTTCTTTCTAGCCATTTGCATGTTGCGGGTAGTCGATGAGGATGTGGTATGTTGCTTGTTCCCTTTTACTCTAATTGGTTCAACTTCCACTTGGTACTTTAGCTTGAGAATAAGATCAATCACCTCATGAGCTGCCTTTTAGAAAGCCTTCTTAGACAAATTTGGTGATGACAATACATCTACGACCTTACTTTTAGAGCTATCCCGTTTGAAAATGGACACCAAAGAAAAGGTTAAGGATTTTAACATCCAGTTCAATACATTGTTCAATAGAATCCCAGCTACCGCTAGACCTACTGATGAGGTGCTCATGGAATTCTACGTCTTTGCTCTCCCTGTGCCTATTACAATGTGGGTCAAGAGAAGTAACACACATACCTTACAAGATGCTATCGATGAAGCAATAAAAGTCAAGAATGAAAGGATCAATCTCACAACATGTCATCATACGACTAAAGGAAAGAAAGCCTCTCAGTCATCTAAGAAGAGTAGTGGGAGTGATAACAAAGTGGCTGAGGGCAAAGAAAGGGACACCACGGATGAGGAAGGTTTGCATCAGATCATTAAGAAATTGACAAACATAGTCATAGATATGAAAAGGAATTTTGGAGAGAGTGGACGAGAGTATAACAACATAAAACCCTTCAAACCTTTCTTTCGCAAGAAGACAGAAGGTGGTCATGGTCAACCTGCATTGCCTACTCCACCCAATGAAGGGAATCTAAATATGGAGGAGTTGGCTCTTATTGGATCGCTCCTTAACAAAAAAGAACCTATAGTGGAGTTGGAGCTAGAACAGGAAAATGAGGAGAAATACCAAGTAGAAGAGCCCGTGGATGAAGAATCTCAGATCAACATACTGTGGGATTTCTATACAAATGAGAAGGATGATGACGAAGGAGATAGTATGGCAGAAGTCCACACTAATGAAATCCACACACGAAGTAAGCGACAACTTCTAGGTGTGATGAAGCCTGTAGACTGGAAAAAGGAAGATGTCCACCCTTTGAAGGCACCCACTCCCAAAATTCCTCTTGAGAAGGGTAGACCAAGTGGTTAGTCCAAGAATACCCTAGTGGAGAACCATCAAGAGAAAGATAATATAGTTCATACTGCAACGAAGGCGACTCAAAATGGTAAACTCCCACCTAAGAACAAAATCGGTATGTTTACTCTACCCTATCTTGTTTATAACATTGATTACAATATTGTGGATGATCTTAAGAAATCTAGGGCCAATATCACATACTTTGATTTGTTGAAATTAACGCAGCAAAGAGATATGCTCCTGAAAGCTATGAATGAGCGGAACTCTAAAACTCCCACTATCCTAAGTAGCCAAACTATGAAGTCAATGTCCAGACTTGTCAACACTTCTATTACAACCCAAATGCCATTAGCTATGGAAGCCACTATGTGGAAAATGAATCAAAACCCCCAAGATGTTAGTGCAGCCATGATAGGGAGAAAATCAAAATCCATGGCTCCACCTTTCCTTATCACATTTGAAATCCTCAACATGAACATACACAACTACTTGGTAGATTCCAGTGCCTCATCCACTATGATGCCTTATGCTGTTGCCAAAAGACTCCATGTAATACCCGAGAAAACGGGGACTCGAATCATGCAATTGGATAGGAAGAATGTGAAAGTAGTTGGGGAATTGAAAGATGTGTTGATTTAGATGGCCGCTAAACCACAATATACACAATTTACTGATATAGTGGTGGCCGATATACCCGAGGCCTATGGAATGCTCCTTAGTAGGGGCTGGTTAGCAAAATTGAATGGATACTTCTCAACTGATTGGTCCCATCTCTTGCTACCTCAAAAGAGGAAGGGCGATATGTTAAAGGTTGAATGAGAAAGATACATGAAGTAGATGGTGATGGAGTTAAACGGCCCCAATGAACCTGTAATGTTTACCAACTCTATCTTTGGGAATTATAGCTTCAATGTTTGTGCCACAAAAACATGTTTTGAGGAATTCCATGTAGAAACAATTGAAGAAACTGCAATAAACACATGGTTGGAAGCTCTTCCCCGTAGTTCGACGAGTCAACTACCTTGTAATATAGTAGATGATAAGACTAATTTCATAGAAAGCAATTCAATTGATGTAACATTAGACTTTATATTTTGGACATTGTATTGTGATAGCTCTAAATACCTAGAAAGTGTAGGTGTTGGGAGCATTCTCATTGACCCGCAAGGGAACCAACATCTGATGGCCAGCCGGTTGGAGTTTGCATCCCCCAACAACACAAAAAAAAATGAAGGCTTGCTATAGGGCTTGAAAAAATCCATTAATATGAAGGTGAGAAATATTAAAGTTTCTGGAGACTCACAGATAATTGTGGACCAGGTAAGGGAAAAGGTATGTTTGAATTCGCCACACATGGTGAGACACCAACACGAGGTATGGAGCTTAATTGACAATTTTTATTCTTTTAATATCATACACATACCTCTATTGCAAAACCAAGATGCAGACCTAATGAATCATACATATTTAACCCAAGGGATTAATATTATAAACCAAAGGTATATAAACCCCAAGGTAAATATTATAAACACTAAAATAAACATGGCTCACCATTGCTTATTTTCGTATTGAGAGAACCTTCATCAGAATGTGATGTTGGACCATGGTTGACTAAGATTGATTTTCATATGGAGACAATGTTTGTCACAATGCCACGTTGGACCATGGTTGATTTTCATATTGAGAAAATCTTTGTCACAATGTGACGTTGGACTATGGTTGACCATGATTATAAACCCAAGGGATTTATATTAAACACAAGGATTAAAATTATAAACCCTATAAATAATATTACACTCTAGGAAAAATGAACCCTTAGGGTAATAAACCCAAGGGGTTGATATAATAGACCCAACAAATTAATACTAAAAACTCAAGGGAATAATACTAAACCCAACAGATTAATATTATAAACCCAAAGTATATAAATCTTAAGATAACTATTAAAATCCTAAAATAAACATGGTTGACCATGGTCTGCCATGGTTGATTTTCATATTGAGACCATATTTTTCACAATTCGACATCGGACCATTGTTAACCATCATTTATTTCCATATTGAGACAATCTTTTTCAACATGTGACATTGGACCATGGTTGACCATGATTGACAATGGATGACCATGGTTGACTATGGTTGATTTCCAGATTGAGACAATCTTTGTCACAATGTGACATTAGACCATGGTTGACCATGATTGACGATGGTTGATAATGGATCACCATGGTTGATTTTCATATTGAGACAATCTTTGTCACAATGTGACATTGGACCATGGTTGACCATGATTATAAACCCAAGGGATTCACATTAAACCCTGGGATTAATATTATAGACCCTATGAATAATATTATACCCTAGGAATATGAACCCTTAGATTAATAAACCCAAGGGATTAATACTAAAACCCCAAGGGATTATAAACCGAAGGGAATAATATTAAATCCAAGGGACTAATATTATAAACCCAAGGAATATCAACCCTAAGAATATAAACCCAACATATATAAAGCCTAAGATAAATATTATAAACACTAAATAAACATGGTTCACCATGGTTGATTTTCACATTGATACAATATTTGCCATGTTGCAATGTTGAAACATGGTTTATCATGATTTATTTTCATATTGAAACAACTTTTGTCACAATTGGACATTGGACAATGGTTGATTTTCATATTGAGAAAATATTTGTCACAATGTGATGTTGGACGATGGTTGACCATTATTAGAAAACCCAAGGATTTGTATTAAACCCAAGCATTAATATGATAGACCCTATGAATAATATTATACCCGAGGAATATGAACCCTTAGATTAATAAACCCAAGGGAATAATATTAAACCCAAGGGATTAATATTATAAACCCAAGGAATATAAATTCTAAGACAAATATTATAAAAACTAAAATAAACATGGTTGACAATGGTTGACCATGGTTGATTTTCATATTCAAACAATATTTGTCACAATGTGAAGTTGGACCATCATTGGCCATGATTGATTTTCATTTTGAGATAATCTTTGTTACAATGTGGCATTGGACCATGGTTGATTTTCATATTGGCACAACCTTTCTCACAATGCGATGTTGGACCATGGTTGACCATGATTAACCAATGGTTTAGCGTTAGAATTTGACATTGGACCATTGTTGACCTAATTTAATCATGATTGACCATAATTGACAATGGTCAACCATGTTTGACCAATTTTGACAGTGATTTACCACGGTTGATCATGGTTGACCATGATTCACCATGATTGACCATGATTGATTTTCATATTGAGAAAATCCTATGGTAAACCCTAAGATAAGTATTATAAAGCAAGGTATATAAACCCTATGATGAATATTATAAAGGGTAAAATAAACATGGTCGACCATGGTTGACCATGGTTGATTTTTGTATTGATACAATATTTGTCACAATGTGATGTTGGACCATGGTTGATTGTGATTGATTTATATTGAGACAATCTGTGTCACAATGCAACATTGGATCATGGGATA
This sequence comes from Pinus taeda, assembly GCA_000404065.3. Lineage (NCBI taxonomy): Eukaryota > Viridiplantae > Streptophyta > Pinopsida > Pinales > Pinaceae > Pinus > Pinus taeda. Next base: position 62,222 of record APFE030012897.1, read on the forward strand.
CCATGATTAAAACCTATGAATAATATTATACCCTAGGAATAAGAACCATCAGATTAATAAACCCAAGGGATTAATTCTAAAACCCCAAGGGATTATAAACACAAGGGAGTAATATTTAACCCAAGGGATTAATATTATAAACCCAATGGATGGGTTGCATGACAGCTTCCTAGGAAACGAAATTAAAAAAATGAATTATAGAGTTTGAGTTAGGGTTTGAAGTTGGTGACCATGGCAGGTCATGGAGGAGGGAATTATGCTCCCTCCTACAATCACATAGTTGTGAACAGAAACAAGGAATCTGATCTGCATCACTTCAAGGAGCCAACAGAGGGGATCACTAAGGACACTAACCTAGGAAAAGTCAAATGTCAAGAACAAAGAGAAAATCATGAGGAAGATAGTAGGGAGAAGAGGAAAGAGGAAAGCAATTAGAAAGCTACCTTTGAGGGTGACAGGGGGCTGCAAACCCAAGGCGACCATCACTCCCCGAGTTGTTTTAAGTGACCCTGCACTACAAGTGCATAGAGATCACATGGCAGAACATACGATCATATGAAAATTTATGGGGACTTGGCTGATGGAGAAGGCCTTACATGCATGGATAAGGTACCACTGGAAACTGAAAGGATAAATAAGTGTTCACCTTGGATCCAAGGGTTTCTTCACGGTGGTGTTCACGAGCTTAGGAGATGAAGACAGAATGTTCGAGGGAGGACCCTATTTTTATGTTGTTGCAGGACTGTACATGCGACCATGGGTGGTGAACTTTGTCCTAGAATTAGAAACGTACACTTCAATACTAGTATGGATAAGAATTTACTCCCTTCCTTTAGATTATTGGCTGCGAGAGTCTCTAAAGGCTATTGGCAATAAACTAGGGCATTTTATAAAGACATCAGATGTGACATTAAGAGGCAAATACACTTCCCTTGCCTGGATCTGTGTGGAAATGGACCTATTTGGGGCACTCCCAAACAAGATCATTTTAGAAGTTTATGATGAAGAATGGGTACAGGCGGTGGACTATGAGCATGTCCCATCTAGGTGCTGCAAGTGCCATGAACATGGGCACCTATTCAGAGATTGCCCATTAAACAAACTAGAAAGCAACAAAAAAAACCACCACGAGCAAAGATCCCGAGGGTTTCACTAAGGTGGGGGGTAAGGGGAAAGGAGGAAAGCCGTACCAAAATAAATTCAATGAGGGTGGACAACTGAGCCATAATAGTTTCAAAATATTAGAAGAAGAAATGGGAAACAATGGGGAAAACAAAAAATTGGAGACTAAGGCCAATGACAAGGATAGGGATACTAGCATGGAGGACATACCAAAGAACAACAAACAATAGGATGATCTAACGGGCATTGTGGAGCTTAGAATGGACCATGAGTTTACCCCAAGTGAGGTGAGAACAGAGGATCATGAATTGCAGGAGATTCTTGAGAAGGAAAATTTTGACCTAGAAAAGTTTCTGGAGCAGGGTATTACCAAAGGAGTTGACTCCCTGCCAAAAGAGGAGTTTGATACGATCTAGCAACTCTTCCTATGGATATCCCAATCGAAAATCTCTGGAGTCAAAAGAAACCATGAAATCCAAGAAAATAGAGGGATGAAGACAATGGAGAAAACACCGGGGCCCTCTTCCAAGAACCTAGGTAGGAAAACATGAAGGAAAAGACATACTGAGATGCTAACAGAATGTGGAAAACTCATGATCAACTCAGGTAAGGTGAAATATCTAACCAATTACTCTTTTAAAAATATTTCTTAATGAAGTTTACAACTTGGAATATTAAGGGCCTAGGAAGTAAAAGGAAACAAAGAAATCTCAGCAGTAGAATAAAAGAAGGAAAACCAGACATGGTTTTCATTCAAGAAACAAAATGTTCGATGGATAAAATCTGAGAAATAGATAGAAAATGGTTGAGCAGGTATGAGTATATAGAGGTTAAGGCAGATAGCTCGGCAAGAGGGATTCTTACACTCTGGGAACCCCAAATACTTGGAATCTTGGACGCTGAAGCATCCAGGAACTATCTTTCACTGGTAATACAACCTGTGGGTGATAAGGAGAGCTACATAATTACAAATGTCTATGTTCCTCAGAAACTAGAAGACAAACTCAAGTTTCTCACTTCCCTTGAGGAGATAAGAGAAAGATATCCTAATATACCCTAGATTTTGGTAGGAGATTTCAATATGATCAAATCTCTTACAGAGAAAAAAGGGGGCACCAGAACACTGGGCAGAGACTCCATTTCCTTCCAGAACTTCATAAATAACATGAGATTAGTGGATGCTAAAACAATAAATGGCACCTTCACCTGGAACAACAAGAGAGGAAGGGCTTCTCAAGTTGCCTCTAAACTAGACAGATTCATGATCCCAGAGGACCTATTTCTCATAGGCCCTAACATGTCAGCTTTAATCCTTCCTTTTGGAGACTCAGACCACTGGCCAGTCCAGCTTGAAGCCACTTTTATGGGCAACCCGAGGAACAGACATTTCAGGTTTGAAAATGTCTAGCTTTCTCACCCTGCCTTCACTAGCAATATTGATAAATGGTGGATGGAAGAGCTGCCCTTTCAAGGCAAAAAAATGTTCATGCTACAACAAATACTTAAACACATTAAAGTAAGACTCAAAGATTGGAACAAAAAAAAGTTTGGTGACATTTTCAAAGCCAAAAAAGAAGTTGAACAGAAACTTTAGGGGATTAATTAGCTTGTGATGACATATGGCTTCAACGAGGAAAGGAAATCTCAAGAAGATGTTATTCAAAAGGAATGGGATGATAGGTGCAGGCAAGAGAAGATTTTTTGGAGACAAAAATCAAGAGTACAATGGATTAAATAAGGGGAAATAAACACAAAGTTTTTTCACAAGTCAACTTTGAGTCATAAGTCACACAATAGAATTCTAAAACTCAAATATTCTCAAGGGAAAGATCTCATCACCCACAAAGACATGGAATCTGTCCTAGTACAACACTTCCTTATAATTTCAAACGAGCTTCTCTTAGATAGGTCACAGTTCATTAACAAATTCACAAGGTACATTCCCAAGCTCATCACAAGGAAAGACAATCATAATCTCAATAGGCCAATATCTGAAGATGAGGTCAGTGAAGTTATCAATGAGATGCAAAATGGGAAAGCTCCTGGCCCGGATGGTTTCAATGTGGACTTTTTCAAAGCATGATGGAAAACAGTCAAACAAGACATCCTTGATGTGGTGGAGGACTCAAGAAGATCCATAGCGGTCCTAAAGGCTTTCAATGCCTCTTTCATAGCTTTGATTCCAAAGCAAGAGATTGCCCTCACATTAGACAAACTCAAACTCATAGCTTTATGTAATGTGGTGTACAAAGTAATTTCAAAAGTGATGCTAATAGACTTAAGCCCCTTCTTCCAGCTCTCATCTCAAAGGAGCAAACTGGTTATGTGGAAGGAAGATAGATTCTAAACAATATCATACAAGCTCATGAGATGGTACACTCTCTAAAAAGAAACAAGCAAGTTGGTATGATTATACAACTTGATGTAGTGAAAGCTTAAGACAAGCTAAGTTGGTCTTATATCAGGGCAGTGTTGAAAGCTTATGGTTTTGACCACACTTGGATCAGATGGGTTATTGACCTTGCATCCATGGTCAATTTCTGCTTAATGGCTCACCATCAAGAACCTTCATGCCTTCTAGGGGACTAAGACAAGGAGATCCACTCTCCCCCTTCCTCTTTGTGCTCGTGATGGAAGGGCTAGGCAGAGTGATAAAAATGGCAAGTGTTGAGGGAAGAATCAAGGGTTTGAAACTCACCATAGATGGGGTGAACTCAACTCACCAACAATTTGTGGATGACTTTATGCTGCAGGGCATTCCCACAGTCAAGGAAGCCAAAGCTCTTAAACAAATCTTAAATGACTTTGCTATGGCTGCTAGTACAGAGGTAAGCCTGGAAAAATCAAAAGTTTTCTTTTTTAACACTCACATTGCTATTCAGAGGAATCCTCCTAGAATTCTAGGGTTCCAAAGTGATCAGTTACCCTCTAAGTACCCGGGAATGCCCCTTACAGACAAACCTCTAAGCAGGGGAGTGTGGGAGCCAGTCATTAACAAACTTCAAGATAAGGTCAAGAAATGGACATGCAGATCTTTAAATTTAGCATGAAACCTTGTGCTCACAAAAACTATCCTACAGGCCATAGCCATTTTCATGATGTTTGCTCTTCTTGTTCCTAAAGGAGTTTTACAACAGATCAGGAATATTCAAAGAGATTTTCTTTGGGGCAAAGGGGAATAGAAAAAGAGGTGGTCTTTGGTGGCTTGGGATAAGCTATGCAAACCCAAGGCCCATGGAGGATTGGGGCTTCATGACCACAAAACCCTCAGCAAAGTTTCAAGTTCAAAGCTTTGGTGGAGGTGACTCAAGGAATCGACAACCCCATGGGCCAAGCTTTGGAAACACAAATATGCAAGAAATTGGTAGGAAATGAATCATATTCAAATGTTTGGGCTTATCAAGGACTCCCACATTTGGAATCTTGCTTGGGAAAATAGAGGTATTGTCGAGCAGCATAACTTTTGGGAAATTTGATATGGGAACCTGGCATGATTCTGGGAGGACAATCGGGAGAAAGAACCAAACCTGTTTAGGGAAGAACTAACTGATCTCAAAAATGACACCGAAAACAAAGGTTTATGCATGGTAAGTGACTTCTGGCAGCAGGTTAGGAACAATGGAAAAAGGAGAAGATGGAAGGATCTAGGCTATAGGGACAAGGGCCCTTTGAAATCTCAGGAAAACTCTCTTGCTATCGACTTGGAACAAAGGAAAATCTTGGTTTCATCCTCGCCTGACCAACAAAGATGGGGAAGAAACATAGAAGGTAAATTTAACTTAAAAGAAGCCAAACAAATAGCTGTACGGTTTGATTTTCAAAACCCTCATAAGGAATGGAAGAACCTCTGGCATCACCCGCAATTGATGAAGATAAAGTTGTTCATGTGGTTAGTTCAACAAAAGAAAATTATAACTTGGGAAAATATTTTGGAGAAAGGTTTTGTTGGCCCATCCAAATGCTATCTGTGTGGCACACAAGAGGAGACGATGGAACACTTACTCAACCTTTTCCCCTTCACCTCAACATTGTGGGATTGGGTGGCCTCAATATTAAAGAAAATAAACAAGGATAGCCTCAGTATTACTAACACTTTGAGGAACTGGAGAAGGAACCTCTCAAGAAATGAGCTCATCAACAATGCTTGGACTCTGGTTCTAGGCTTCTTAATCTGGGATGTTTGGAAAGAACACAATTGCAAGATTTTCAAGGGAAAAACTGGCTCAACCCAAAACATTATTGCATTGATATTAAGATAGCTTAAGGACACTATTGGTGCCTTGTTAGGGAGAACTCTTGAGAACCCGACTCTGCCCCAAGACACTCATATACTGCTACAGTTGGGTCCCCATTCGCTAGTTCCTCAGAGCATACACAAGGATGTGAGTTGGATAAACGTTGGTAATGACTTTTGGCAACCTCCTCCTCATGGTTTCTTGAAAATTAACATAGATGGAGCCTCTAAAGGAAACCCAAGGATGGTTGTTTTTGGCAGGGTCATAAGAGATGAGTAGGGATGCATAAAGGACATTTTCCATAGTCATCTGGGAACTGCCACAAATAACATGGTAGAGCTCATGGCCTTAGAGTAGTGCCTGGAAATACTCATTGAGTCAAATTCTCATAATGCCATTATTGAAGCAGACTCAAAATTGGTCATTAATGCGGCCAAAAGGATCTGCAATGGAAAAGCACCTAGAAAGGTATCAAAAAATTGGCGACTTTTGCAGGTCTTTCAGTGCATTCATTCCCACCTGCAAACCATAAGAGCAACCATCTTTTTCCATCTGCATAGGAAAGCCAACATGCTATCTGATCGTCTGGCGAATGAAGGAGTGTTTTGCAAAGAAAATTACAACAGGCATGCATGGGACTCGACACCCTCGGGGAAATTGCGTGAGGATTGTCAAAGACAAGCGGAAAAAGACATGGAAAACTTCCAAACTATTAGGAATGAACAAGAAGGAAGAGTAGTGGAAGCAAGAGGAAGTGGAAATGGAAGTCATTTTTAACCATTATTTTCAAATAAGAAGAAAATGAAAAAAATGGATAAGATTAATGCTTAAAATAGAGCTTTCCATAGGGGAGAGACACTTGGTAAACAACAGGTTTCTTTACAGGTCATTGGCCACGAATATTGATAGCCTATGTAATCTAATGGCCATCAGGCGGAAAAGCAATTGAAGGTTAACCGAAAAAGTGAACCCGATGCTCTTTAGTCTAACGGTTTATAATCCTCATCAGCTCCAAAATGGCAGTTATAGACCGTGCAGGTTTCATCTCTGATATCTCAGAGGTTGTTAGATCAATCACCGGGTTATAAAAGTAATCATAGCTTAAGCTTCAACCGAACCTAAACTTTTATAAACCAACGACTCACAATATTTTCAGGTTTGTGAACTGGGTAAAAGGGGCACAGGTTTCTGAAGCGAGAGTGTTTGTGATCGTCGGATTACATGAGATGTTAGATGGTTTTGGGCTTGTTTTAGGTTATGGATTTGGTTACCCTTCTTAGGGTTATCCCTTGTTCATCCTTACTTTGTAAAGCTATGTAACATATGTAATCTTTCTTACGGTTAATAGAAGGCTCCACTCTTATTTGACCAAAAAAAAAAATATTATAAACCCAAGGTATATAAACGCTAAGATTGTTGGGTGTGGAGCCTGATTATCTTCTGTATTCAAAGGTATCACTGCATTGGACCCCAGTTCGAAATGGGGCAGCAACGCTGCCCATAAGATATTCGCTATAGGGGGGGTCTAGGGGGGTGGCTACGACCTTTTGCGAGCTCCCCCCTGGCGGGGGGATCGGGGGCAATGCCCCTGAAGCTAAGAATAGATGTAAAATTTCCTTGTAAAATGTTGTAATTTCGTAGTCAATCTGGGCCATTCATTAGGCGAAGATGTGATGGTAGAATTTATGTTTAATTTAGGGTTTTTTTCCCTAGAAGGAAACCCCCTCGCTATATATCAGGGATTTGTATTGCGTCTATGTAGATCGGTGTTCTGAGTGAGGAAGAGAGAGGAGATTGAGAGAGAAGAGGGAGTTACAACAGATCTACCGTAGGTAGTATCTCTTCAGTTTGCTAGATAATATAAAAAGAAGGACTGGCTGTTTCTCCGTGGACGTAGTCCAAACTGGGTGAACCACATATATCTGTGTCTCTCTTGTTTTATGCATTTTCTGTGTTTATCTTTCTACAATATTTTATGTGTTCCATTGCTCTATAATATATAATTTTCTAAAAAAGATAAATATTATAAACCCTAAAATGAATATGGTTGACCATGATTTATTTTCATATTGAGACAATGTTTGCCAGAATGTGGTGTTGAACCATGGTTGACCATGATTGATTTTCATACAGACATAATCTTTGTCACAATGTGATGTTGGACCATGGTTGATTTTCATTTTGAGAAAATATTTGTTATAATGTGATGTTGGACCATGGTTGTTCATAGTTGACCATGATTATAAACCCAAGGGAAATATATTAAACCCTAGGATTGATATTATAAACCCTATGAATAATATTATACTGTAGGAACATGAACCCTTATATAAATCAACCCAAGGGATTGATATTATAAACCCAAGGTAATAATAAACCTAAGGGATTAATAGTAAAACCCAAAGGGATTATAAACCAAAGGGAATAATATTCAACCAAAGGGATTAATAATATAAAACCAAGGAATATAAACCGTAATAAAATAAATATGGTTGAGCATGGTTGATTTTCATATTGAGACAATATTTTTCACAATGCGACATTGGACCATGGTTGACCTTGATTCATTTTAATACCAAGATAATCTTTGTCACAATGCATCATTTGGCCATGGTCGACCATGGTTAACCATGGTTGATTTTTCATATTGAGACAATATTTCTTGAAATGTGATGTTGCACCATGGTTAACCATTATTGACTATGATTGACCAATGGTCCAATGTCACAATGTGACGATGGACCATTGTTGACCATGGTTAATCATTATTGACCATAATTGATAATGGTCGACTATGTTGGACCAACGTTGACTGTGATTGCCCATGCTTGATCATGATTGACCATGATTGACCATGGTTGACCATGATTGATTTTCATATCGATAAAATCCTATGATAAACCCTCAAATATTTATTATAAACCAAGGCATATAAACCCTATGATAAATATTATAAATCGTAAAATAAACATGGTTGACCATGGTTGATTTTGTTATTGATACAATCTTTGTCACAATGCGACGCCGAACCATGGTTAACCATGATTGATTTTCATAATGTGATCTTCTTTGTCTTAATGCAACATTGGACCATGGTTGACTTTCATATTGAGGAAATCTTTATCACAATGTGACATTAGATCATGGTTGACCATGATTAAACTCTACGATTAAACCTTATGAATAATATTATACCTTGGGAATATGGACCCTTAGATTAATAAACCCAAGGGATTATAAACTAAATGGAATAATATTAAACCGAAGGGATTAATATTATAAACTCATGCTACATTAACTCAAAGACAAATATTATAAACCCTAAAATAAACATGGTTCACCATGGTTGATTTTCATATTGATACAATTTTTGTCACAATGCGATGTTGTACCATGGTATATAAACGCTAAGGTAAATATTATAAACCCTAAAATAAACATGGTTCACCATGATTGACCATGACTGACCATCGTTTATTTTCATTTTGATATAATATTTGTCACAATGTGACATTGGACCATGGCTGATTTTCATATTGAGGTAATCTATGTCATACCGCGACGTTAGACCGTTGTTGATTTTCGTATTGAGAAATTCTTTATCACAATGTGATGTTAGACCATGGTTGACAATGGTTGACCATGATTGGTTTTCATATTGAGACAATCTTTGTCACAATTTGACATTGGACCTTGGTCAACCATGATTGACCAATGGTCCAACATCAGAATGTGACATTGGACCATTGTTGACCATGGTTAACCATGATTGACTATAATTGATAATGGTCCACCATGTTTGACCAATGTTGACCATGATTGACCATGCTTGACCATGGTTGATCATGGTTGATCTTGATTCACCATGGTTGACTGTGAATCACCATGGTTGACCATGATTGATTTTCATATTAAGAAAACCCTATGATAAACATGTTAAAATTGTAGCAAGAAAAGGCTTCATTTGACTTGTGACTTAGTCAAATGGAGAAATTTAATTTTCCACATTAGAGGGATGACTTGGATGGCAGTTAGATGGAGTGACATAACTTTGTCTCCTAATTAAATTATTAAATTTGCATTTGTACGCTAGAAGTAGAGTTGTGCATGGGTTGATTGCTAAACTGTAGCAATCTAGTGGAGTTATTGTTAGTTAAACACAGTTAGCCGAGCTCTAGTATTTAGTGGAGTAAGCAGGAGTTAAATTAATTAGTTATAACAATTTTTAACTCACTAATCTCTAAGTTAACTGATCAATTTACAAAAAATAGTCCTAGTCATGCATGTAATTTGAATTCCCTAGTTGGAGTGGAGGAAAAGGCACATTGTAATTGTTGGGTGCAACCCAACTTCTTCCAACTTTTGGGTCAAAGACTCTACATTTTGAAGAATGGATTGCACGCAGCCAACGAAGTTATATTGATCATGTAGTGTTTTAGGGGCGTTAGGGCGGGTCAAAGCCCCTTATTTTGTAATGGGTTTCGATTATTACTCATGGTTTTCTTGAATCTGGGGTATATCGACCATGGTTTTTTAATGATATAATGTATATAAGGAGATGTAATACTTTGTACGATATCATCATGATAGAAGCATATATTGTTTGTATTCTTTGTCTTTTACTTGTATTTTGAGGAAAACTCTACAACTGAGTGCGGGGAGGCCTTGAAGAGTTTGCAGTTGAGTGCCCCGACCACCTGTAGCTGGGCGCACAGGTTAGGAAGGAACATGTACTCAAGATCATTATTAATAAAGAAGATTTTTTTGCAAAATATTGTGTACCTTTCTGTATTCATTTATGTTGTTATTGATATCATTATGCATGTGTTTTACGGAATTGCGTGAAATATTGCGTACCTTTCTGTATTCAGTTATGTTGTTATTGATATCTTTGGTTGCCCAAGAGTCTAGTTTAATTGGGTTTCCTATCTATGCGAGGAATTTTTGACAGACTAAAGGGAAGCCATTCCACTATGCTTGGTTATTAATACTCATCACGCTGATCGCGCGGAAGGAACCAAAAGACTCACAGTTTACATATGTCGATGTAGATGTTTGTGAGGCAGTAAGGTATGCCTCCCTTTGGTTTACTAAGGAGTTGATGCATGCAAGATAAAATAGGTTTTTCTTTGTGGTGATGGCAATGGATCTACACTTGGTGGTGAATTAACATCCAAGGTTGTCACCTAGTTTGTATAAGCAGTATTGTCACATTGTAGATTTCAAAGTAGACTTTCACAGAGCTTATATGAAGGTGACAAAGGACCAAACTGAGACATGGAACCCATTGCCATACTTAGTAACTAAAGATGATTTTCTCACCCTAGTATAGCAATGGCCATAAAAATGGATGACTCGACTTGATGGATTAGTTGGAACAAAGAAAGGTACCTCACAGGATGCAGTTACAAGAGGAAAGGATGTAGAGGTGGAAACAAAGGAAACATAGTAGGAGCATGAGGAACCCCTTAGTGATGCAGGAGTATTTTAGGAGTCATCTTTAATTTTTATAAGGAGAGACACAACTTGCTGTAGGTAAGAGGGAAAAGAAAAAGGCAGTTAAGTCCAAGGGTAGAGAAACACTTGTCCTCATTGATGGGGACATCGACGAAATCAGAGACAAGGTTCAGGAGATCACAGTAGAGACCTATGACATAATTGATGATTGATATAGAATGATCTTGATTGAAGTATAGAAAGGCATCGCAGAGATGAAGGCATTTACTCAAGTAGAAAAATAACCAAAACAAAGATATTAGTTACTGCAAATAGAAGAAAGAATAGAAACGCAACTTGGCAGTTGGGGCACATCACTAGTACTCATCAAAGGACAAAGAGTGAGATAAATTATGAAATAATTTTAGCATAAATATTGTTGCACTACCCATTCAAATGCTGCATGAATTCAGTCAAAGTTTAACAATTGAGCTGAAAGAGCGGGAGCATCAAACCTCAGCAATGACAATGCAGATGAAAAAGGAAAAAGTTGCACTAAAGAAGTAGCTGGAGGAGGTGGCTAAGCATAGAGTTGATGAAATTCAATGACAAAAGCACTTGGAAGAATTCGTCCAAGAGAGTTGTAGTAGAGTCCTAGATGTGAAGATCGCTTATGAGGAACCACCAGCTTAAAAGGTTGTGAAATCGAAGAATACATTGGTGAAGTTCAAATTTGATTGTGAAGTACAGATATTAGAGTTTAAAATAAGGTTGCAAACAACCATGCCACTAGAAGTATGGGAGCATAGATAGAAAGATTTAAAGTCAGCATTGAAAGGAATCTCCGGCACATTGGTAGACTGCAGGAAGCTATGAGATGACATGGTGCATATTTGGACCTCACTGCAGGAAGATCCAAACACCCATAAAATCGAGGAAGAATTATAGGTGAAGCAAAATCAGTGCAACAAGATCCTGGAAGTTGTAAAGATATTACTAGTCTTGTAGAGACTCACCAACATTATGGAAGGGAAGAACCTTTAAAAGAAGATAGATGAGCTTCTGAGGAAGGAGCAAATATTACAAGAAAGGACTCAACCATGGCAGGATGAGGTGCTCAAGTTGTCTCAGCTAGTGGATGACAGGCTCAAAGAATTAAAGAAAAAGGAGCTAGAGATATTGCAGAAAGTTGTTGGCCCAACCATAGAGGAATTCATAGAGGAAACACACAAGCATGAGAAAAAACTAGCAGAAACGATCCAATAGTATAATGTATTATACAATGCAATTGCAACGAAGATCAATGGAACCAAAGCTGAGTGACTTGGGACAAGTCACGGGTGAGTGTTGGGGGCCTGTTGGGTGCAACCCAACTTCGTCCAAGTTTTGGGTCAAATACTGTGTAATTTGAGGATTGGATCGTGCGGAGCCGATGATGTTATATTCATCGCACGATCTTTTAGGGCCTTTAGCGCAAGTCAAAGCCCCTTATTTTGTAACGGGTTTAAGGTATTATTCATGGTTTTGTTGAAGTGGTATATGGACCATGGTTTTTGTAATGATGTAATGTATATAAGGAGATGTAATAATTTTTAATATATCATCATGATAGAATCATAAATTGTTCGTATTCTCTGACTTGTGTTTGTATTTTGGGGAAGGCTCCACAACTTAGTGTGTAGAGGCCCTGAAGAGTCTGCATTTGAGTGCGCAGACCACCTGCAGGTAGGGGCATAGGTTAAGAGGAGCATGTATTGAATATCATTATTAATAAAGAAGAAAGTTTTGGTGAAGTGTTGCATCTCTTTATGTGTTTATTGTCTATTGTTATGTATCTGGTTATGCATGATTTTCATAGAATTATGCAAAGAACTAGAAGATATATTATTATTTGTTATATTTTATGGGTTTAATATCTATTTGTTAAATTAGTCATCTTCACGAAGTTCTGATGCATGCGAAGTTAGAATATCAATGTAAATTAGAAGTAAATACATAGCACCACTATGCAGATATCCCTTTAGTTGTAGAAAATTGGTTCTGCAACCTCTGCAACCTCCCATAACTTCTTCCGGTGAAACCGCGATCTAGTTGTAGGTAGTTGCCGAAAGGGCCAGTAGTTGAGGGTATTTTTGGTGCACAAAACATTCTAAACCTGGGTCAAGCCCTCTCACACCAACAATAATTGTCAATTGTATACTAGTTGAGTGTACACATTTTGCATTGGAGTGGGTTGTCAATTCCTTAGGGATTTCCTCAAGGAAATAGGGAATTCTCCTATTTTTTATGGGCTAATTTCCTCAAGCATTGTGCAAGGAAATAGGTGGAAATAGGAGACAAAATCAAAGATCTTGGATTTTTTTTTCAAATTTAGACATGTAACAGGAGTGGTATACGAGGTGCTATAAGAGGCCCTACCTTTCTACATGAGCGAGATAACTTACTGAATTTCCAAGAAAATAATATGCAATTGGGATTTTTTTTATTAATTAGGATGTCTTAGGACTCTATTACAATTGGAATCACCCAAAAATTCCCCTATTAACATGTGCTAAAAAATAGCAGAAAATTACTACTCTAAAAACTGCAAATTCAAGAACTAGTGAGATAGTTAACCTACCAAATTCCTAACCTAAAAAAGTGAACCTTCTATGGAGTAAATTTTGTTATTAACTTGAATTATTATATGACCCAATAAAGGTGGAATCAAATCAAATTAATCTCATTAACAAATTCTAGAAAATAGAAGAAAATCACTACTATTTTGCTACAAGGGATTTCCAGAAATTCTAGATTTGTGGACTAGTAGACACATCCAACTACCTCACTGACGAATATAAATTTTAAAATATATTATAAGGAATCATAATGCTTGTGAATCTGTAAATAATCTTCAAAAAAACTCACTTCAATCATATAACCAATGTAACCTACAAAAAAATAAGCATGAATAGTAAATGCAGAAATAAGAGATGCAAATGAAACAAACATACAAAGGAAATAAAGAAATTGTACAAGAGGGATTTTAGGCTCTTGGGATGGCCAAGCCCAATGATACTCAAAGTACTATGAAGGAAACCAAGCTTTATAAGCTAAAAATGGCACCAAACTTCATTATTTGAATCAATCGAAGTACATTCTTGCTATAAATGAAAGTGGAGTTGTTAAATAACAAGTTTTCTCGACAAGAAGACTAAAAAATACATGCCCCTAGAGGGAAATTCGAATTGGTACTTACACAAAGTTATGAGTAAGCATTATCCTCTAAAGGAGGAAGCTTTTCCTTCCAAAATCCCTCAAATAGTGGATTTGGTTCCCATCACTAGGAATCTGCATCAAATGAGAAGGAACACATTCCTAGATTTTTTCAATCAGTGGACCTCAATAATTTGTCAATAATTTCATTATATTTTGTTAATTTATTATCAAATATTGGTCCATCCTATAGTAGGGAGCACGTCCCTATATCATATCATTCAAAATTTACTCCATATTCTCTCAGTATTCTACAAAAATATATAATATTAGGGTTCTGATATGAAATTATCTATAAACCTTCATAAGAACATATTAAATCTAAAAAAATATTATTGAGTGTAGAAGGAGAAGTTTAAAATAGCCTTCATGTGCCTAAGAAAAGCTATATGGGCCTTAATTTTTTGTCTAATTTGGAGGCCCATCATATCCCCCTACTAAAACTGTTGCTCATCCTCTCGGAAACCTATCCAAATTCTTGCCATGTTGTTCTTATTTTTTTTCCTTAGAAGTATTTTCATGCAATTCCCTTCCTTAAATCAATGGCATATGATTTCAATGGTTTCTTGTGTTTGATGGACTTCACAGACAAACTTGCCATGTTGGAAATATAGAATTTCCAGAAAATTTTGATCTGTTGTTATAAACAAACTGAAAACAATTTTTTTTTCCTTACAAACACATAATTTCTCTACTCAATTTTTAGTGGAATTAGGAACATAAACAAAACCAAGTCACACATTTGAAGACACAATTTTTTTACCAAGGAACCCAACTGGGAAAAACCCTTTGCTTGATCAAAATTGTATTGATAGCAAAAATTGAGCAAATTTTCTCTTACAAAATGAAATTGTTTCAATCTGAAAGACACACTTGTCTTTCTTGCTTGATCTAAGCTTCAAACCCTTGCAAGACTGTTGATATTTGTTTCCCTTTACCAACCTATGCACAATAATCTCTTGTATAATTCTCCCAACCTCAATGAATTTTTGGTAGGAGCTCCAACCCCCTTCCTCTTGTATTGGCCGACGTGTTTATCAGTACGTAGGCACCAACCTATAGAAGACTACGACCTTCCCTCTTCCTCCAAGGACCACATTTCATAAATTTTCAGAGTAGATATTCGTGGGACACACCATCATAATTTGAAGGCCTCGTTTCATAAAATTTTCATACTAGACCCATCAACAACATTGAAGCTCAAAATCAATCACAACTACAATACAACAATCAAATATATCTACATCAAGCAATCACTGAAACTCAATCATCAATCTCTGAATCAACCACGACTGAATCAACTGATCACTAAAAACCCATCATCACTGAAGTAAATCACAATCAATCAATCTAAACATTCAGAACACTGTCACCAGAACATATCCATCAGAACATAAAGAAGAACCCAGAACTCTGCATCAACAGTTAGAACCACCTGCAACTTTAAACATCACATTTCATATAGTATACACTACTTTGATGTGCCAAAACAATGTGTATACGTGCTTTTATCAAAGCGAACTAGAGTACAAATTTGCAAAGACTAACTTAAAAAATTCACAGCTATTCCAGACTTTAGTCATACCCAAATCATAACATTTACAGAATAAAACATGTGTCACTATTCAGATCTAGACTATCCATGATCAAACCATGTAATGATAATTCATTTTAGGTCTTATGATCCCGATCCATCATCCATCATCAATCACATAGGTGCATCCTTAGTTCAAATCAAGAAAAGCATCAGAAGCCCATAAGATGCATATTTGATCTAACTTAATCATATATTCAATACTTGCACACCTTGGCCTTATGATCTTCTCCTCCTTATATAGTTTTAGGCCTTTCTCAATACCTCAGAAAAAAACCACTTAGGACCAATACCTTGGACCAAATACTTCAGACCAATACCTCAGACCAATACCTCAGACCAATACCTTAGACCAAATACCTTGGACCAAATACCTCATACCAATACCTTGGACCAAAATCTTGATTTTCCATCTCATATGCGCTTTTCCTTTGGTGAAAGTGCATGTATACATGTACACTCTTGTTCTGTTAACCCACATGTATACATTGCTTGGACAAAGTGAACAAGCCTATAATAAATAAACCACTCTCTTTCTTCAATCTCTGGTGTCTAATCTGTAATCCTTTTTTATTAACCTATTGCACTGTGAACTGTCATCTGTGTGAGTTTCCATAAAGGAAAACACCTGTATCATAATGCCAACAGTTCTAAGGATGCATCATGCTTGAGAATCTATAAATAACTTATAAAAAAACTCACTTCAATCATTTATCCAATGTAACCTACAACAAAAGAAGCATGAATAGTAAATGCAAAAATAAGAGATGCAAGTGAAAAATACATTCAAAGGAAATAAATAAATTGTACAAGAGGGCTCTAAGGCAACTAGGATGGCCAAGCCTAAGGATACTCAGAGTCCTATGAAGGAAACCAAACTTTAGAAGCTAAAAATGGCACCAAACTACATTATCTGAATCAATCCAAGTACATTCCTGCTAGAAATGAAAGTGGAGCTGTTAAATAACAAGTTTCCTCCACAAGAAGACTAAAAATTACATGCCCCTAGAGGGAAATTATAATTTTTACCTATACAAAGTGATGAGGAAGCATTCTCCTTGAAAGGAGGAAGGTTTCCCCCTCCAAAATCCATCAAATAGTTGATCTAGTTCCCAACACTAGGAATCTCCATTAAATTAGAGGGAAAACATTCCTAGATTTTCCCAATCAGTGGAGCTCCAGAATTTGTTAATAATTTCATGATATTTTATTTGTTTATTATCCAATATTGGTCCATCCTATAGTAGGGAGCAAGTCCCTATATTATCTCATTGAAAATTTAATCTAGAGGGATAACACCATAAGATGGTATTCTTGTAGAAAGCTCTAGAGGGATAACAACGTGCATGCTTCATAGGACCCCAAGAGAAAGAATCAAAATCTGCCATAGGTCCAAACACTTATAGAAAAAATATGGCCAAACCATGATCGAGATTTTCATAATCATCTCTAAGAAAAATTTTTGATCCAAGCTTTAGACAGTACTACCAAAGCCTCGACCAAGCATACTTATGTGTTAGTACAATAGGATTCCCTTATTTTATCACAGACCAAACTCATCTCATTATAGCGTGAGAAGATGTACGAGATGGAACATTATATGGATGCCTATCGTTAATACACAACCTTACCTTATTCCAAATGTTTGACATATCACTGTAACCAATGGCCAAGACTGGGCATTGCATAATTGAGTAGCTGAGATTGAGCACGAGAAGATTGATGGCTCACATGAAATCCAATATGACATAATCCTAGAGGGTTGCATCTTGGAAGCCATATAAAGTTTCACACAAACGATAACACTTTTGATGATGCAATCCCAGGAAGAGTTGGAAATGAAAGATTTAGTAATAGGTGGAGCTTCAGAGTGAGAGGTCCCCATGGGACAACTCATCCTAGAAGACTCTCACTGGAGGAAATCCAAAGGAGCTATGGAGGAGATGGTTAGTATGACATAGGGCTAGGTTATCATGGTAGGAGAAAAAGTGGTATGAATCTTGAGCAATGACTATGTAGAGAGTTGTGGGACCACAACACAGGTAGGCCCAGAGATCTCTGTTCCCGAAAGTTAAAAGGTGAAACACGCTTTGGAGGGAGTAGGATGATGTAAGCGTGGGATATGGTGGCACACATGTAAGCCTCACATTATAACCATTGGTGTGAAGGTATACCCACCTTATAGGTCAGATTGAAAGGCCACCCTTGGATAGAACTTTGAATGTACAGATGGAAAGGGATGGGTAACAAAGCCCAGGTAATGGTAATGTTTCCATAAACTGATGCCTATCAAATAACCCTATCAATGCATATTTTAATATAATGTGAGCATGAATGGGTTGGATGGTTAAATAAATAAATAATTATAAACGCAACTAATACACACAATCCAAGTGGCATTGAGAGGTTGATTAGGACTACCATGTGGATGCCATGTGGCAGAAGGGAAACATGGCACCTTCTGATTCATTTGAACTCAATTGGTTACGACTTTCAATCTAGAGGTCAGATTGAAGCAAGTTTTTATATCACTTGAATCATCCATATGAGACAAACAGAATAGTAATGATAAATCAAGGTTCTAAATTAGTTGAAAAGAATGAAATTTTTATACCCCATTTCCATAATGACACCTTGGAATTTGGGTCAACATAGTAACCACCTCCTTTTAACAATGGCTGGAAAGGATTTTAGGGCATGTGTGTGTGTTACTATTTTTAATTTTTAGTAGGAATGGTTAGTAATCAATTGATATTAATATACATCTTTTTCCATTAATGCCCTCAAATTTTATTCAAGTTTTCTTTCTCATTATTTAAAGTTTAAATTAGGGAAAGATTTTATGTTTTTCTATGTGCACAAATATTGTGATTTGAAATGATATTGTTGACATCGAGATATTAGTCTTAGAAACTGTTTAAATAGTTAATTTTTATTTTGAAATATACTACGTTATATTTCCTTGTAAGTATAATGAATGCATTAGTTGTGGTATTAACTAGGACATTTATTAAACTTTAATTCTTTGTATCTAAAGAAACAATTTGGGGATGGGGAATGTTTCTATACCACCTTCTTCATCATATTTTTATCTATTTGTTTATCTAAATCTAAATTTATTTAAGATATTTCATGTGGTTCAATTATATAAGAATCAACTAGGTGCAGAGGGAGATTTTTTTCACCTCTAACCTAACATAGTAAATATTGGTTTCCTATGATATAAACTACCTACCTCATTAAAGCTGGGTGAAAAAAAACTTGGAAATAATAACCTTAATTATGTGCCTATTTTTTAGGGATCCTACCTATATTCGAACCTTAGTTTTAAAGATAACACAGGAAGAGATTTTATTTACTCGACATCTCATCTTATTAGGAGATCCAAATGTCACTTGAGTATTCTCTATAGCCTTTTATCTGATGATGAAACTCTTTATCGTACAATGACTACCTCTTTTAATGATATTTATGGTTTATAATGAGAGATATACCTAGATCTATCCATTCTTATTCTAGTACTTAGTCATATCCCTTTGTTTCTAATGAAATCGTTGCAAAACATGTTGTTGCTTCATTGATGTAATATATATTGATAGGAATAATAAGTGAACATTTCCATTACTTATCAAGTTTATTTCGAGAACAACTCTTTCAAAGTCTCTGAACCTAAGGTAATTCATTCAACTTTGTTGAGTTTCCCAAACTTACAAACTTGAGCTTGTTGCACACCAAGCACTTTTCTTTTCTATAGGGATTGCATGAAGAATGGCTAAAGAAAAAGCCTTCACATTTAGATTAACATCATATAGGAAATGAGTTATAGAGAGATGATGTATTGATTTACAAAGAACACAATTGAATTAATTAACTCATTAGTAGATATATTGCTTTCATCATATGTTGAATATAAATTTTCTTTTCTATGATGAAATGTAAACCTAGAAAGTTAATTTCAAGAATGGAAACATTTAATTACATAATGTATATGAAAATTTTTACAAAATATTATCTCCTTATCAATAAAGAGTTGGGTTAATATATATTTTTAAAATTTAATAATTTGATGATGGGCCAATACCATGGATTATCAATATCGCATGCACTTTTGTTAACGTTGCGATCAAAACCCTCCAAAATTTTCCTTGCAATTGAATTTTGGAGCCTACTAAGGATATTACAATATATCATTATATAGTCAATTCATTGTCGATTAATGTTTTATTAAGTGTTTAAGACTTCTTCTCAGACTGTAAGTGTCAAAGTCATTTTCTCGCACATGCTCAGTCCTCGATGAATTAATAAGAAAACCTCCTTTACGCAAACTTGAACAGGCATATGGAAGTCCATAAAAATAGTGCCTACATAATGTTCAATCTATGTCTATCATTAGTGCACACTCTCCATTGATAATCCCCTTCACTTTGATTGGAATTGTTCTTTTATCACTTTATTTTTCCAAACAACCACTTTTACACACCTTTGCTTTCATAAGTGCCACTTTCATGTTTGCAATTGTCGTTTTTGCTTGCTTTTCACTTTTAAAATTGACAATTTTGTGTTATATTTCTATAACATGTGTCTCTTTCACTTGTGTTAGCATTTTCATGTGCCATTTTACCTTTTCTTACTATCACCTTTTGGTAAGGCAAGTATTGCACCTAGTAAAAGGGAGTCACTAGCCTCCCTTCCTTTTTGGCTATTTGACTTGCTCAACTGCACAATCTTTAGTCACTAGCCTCCCAAAACTACGATTTCACATTCATAGTGAGAAAGCCTTCATTACTATCTCACTGACTTTCCCAATTGCACAGTCTTGTCCCTCCTTGTCTACTATAACTATGCCCTGTGCAGTTTCAGTGATCAAGCCTTCATTGTTGTCTCCTTGGCTCCCTCAACTATGGAATATTTCTTATTAGGCCTCCATTTACTATGCATTTCACAGTCACAATCATCATTCCCTCACACCTCTCCTCTGCAACTGTGCACTGTGTAATCCCTGAGCCTTTGTCCCTGTCTAGTACTGAGTTCCAGGCCAATCAATGATTCTTAAGAATAAAGTTAGACTAGGAGATTTCCGAACTGATGCCATCTTGTCATGAGTGAATTTCATTTGTAGGTACCATATTTTAACATGACAGGATGATGCTTAGAAAGGAGAAGGATACTATGCAAGGTGACACTCAAGAAGACTGCAAAATAAGGCGATCACTGAACAAGTAGATGAAGGGACACTACATTGTGAAAGAAGTTGGAATATCTAGATCACATAAAAGACTCCATATCTTCAAGCCTTTTTGAGGATAAATAGGAAGAACCTGTAGCATATATCATGAAGACACAAAGATAACAACAAAAGAGAAGCTTGACATTGACACATCATCATAAATTCTATATCCTTAGTTTCAAGTCATGTCTTGTCAACATTTCATCTCAAGATTCATATAAGTTATCATGTTGGCACAACATTTGTGGATATAATTATGTATTTTCAAGAAAATGACAAAATGTAACTATGTGGAAGTCCAAGAGTCACATGTGGAATATGAAAAGTCACATGTAAACTAAAGAGCCACTGGGAAAAGTCCAAGAGCCTTGTAGAAGCTCAAAAGTCACTTGGAAGTGTAACATGAATGAGGGAAGCTCAAGCATCATGGGGATATGAAAGGTCATTCCTCTTGTTATAAATACACCCTCATAACTTAAGAAAATGGCTTTTGGAGTCATAGACTATTGAGAGATGGCCTTGGCTTCTCTAGCTTGGCATAGGAGAGAATATCATTCCTTGGAGAAGCAAGAATTGAATTAATGTTCCACTACTGGAGCTATTGGTTTGCCATTGTAACTGTGTACTTAGATCTTTCACCTAATAGTCAGAAGCTCATTGAGCCAACACATTTTCATGCATGTATTGTGAATATTGTAAGATTATTCTTTAGATGTTTGCAATATGTGTTATGTTCATATGTACTAGGAAAATTGAACTACTTCACTCACTTTGGTACTTATCTTATTGAATGTGTGCTGTAATTTCTTTAATGATCATTGTGTCTATGTGAACTATTATACTAGAAAACTAATGAATCTTTCATTTCTCTCATGTGCCTTTCCTAGGAATGCACTATTACTTTCCTCCTAGAGCCTCACTCTCGTCTCCCCTTTTCTGCAAGTCTTCATTTATGCATTGCAAGTGGTGTTTCAATGTCAACTTACTAGTTGATTTGAAAGGATATGTGTGTAATATTGATGTTATTCAATGTAAATTAAATGAAGACTTGCACAAAAGGGGCACCACGTGGATTTTAATTTAATTTATATTTGATATAAATTAAATTCTAGAGACCATATTATAAAATAGACATGTCTATGAGCGTAAGTAATTATTGATAATTAAATTAAAATTTTGGAAGACCTATTCCAAAATAGACATGCCTATTGACATAAAAATGTAACTTTGAAATTTTTATTTAAACCTCAACAGAGCTCGAAGCTATTACAATAAATATGCATTATGAGCTCCAAATGCCGCATTCTAGAATTCAATAAACCATTCAATAAATGCTCAATATGAGTTAGATATATCACATTTTAAAATTAATTTTGGATAGAAAAAATAACAATATTTTTCCCTACCACTTAAACTAAATTGATTTAGTAAAAAAAAATTAAATAAATAAGTAACTTACAAATAAATTTGGAAAGTAAAATTAAAAATCTAAAATATATATATATATATATATATATATATATTAATATATATATAATATATAATATATAATACTATTTTACTTCACTAATAATATAATAATAATAATTATTATTAGATCTAAGACCTTTGTGATTCATATTGTAGAATAAATGGTCTTTTTGGAATAATCATATTATTAGGATTTGGTTTCGAACCAACCAACATTTAAACTTTGTCATGAAGATGAACCACATCGAAAAGTCCACCAAATCTTAATAATATGATTATTTTAAAAAACATTTATTTATTATTATTATTATTTATTTTTAATAAATATATCTACTATCTAAATACATTTCTCATAAATGTTATATATAAAATGTTTAGCAAAAAAATTGATAACAATTAAATCTACTAAATAAATCCACTTTTATGAATGATTTATAATTTAGGTTTTTCTAAACACTATGGACATTATTTATTAGTTTTATTGAGACATCAAGAGCGCTTTTTTTCACATGAGAATATATTGGGATGCCGAGACACCAAGAACATTAATGTACCTTACAAGTTTATAACGCTTGAATGGCTTAAAACTTTTTACTAGTTTAAAATGCTTAAATAGTTTGAAACTTTCTTATAATAGCAATTACATTTTGTATAAGAATATATTGAATTAATATGGGCTATAATTTTTCCTTTTGAATAATTATATTCTTAAGTAGAATATATTAAATTAATATTTAAAATAAAGGATATAGTTAATATTTAAAATAAATGTTTTCGAAAATATAATAATATTTTAAATAGAAATTTGATGAGTTCATATTTTTAATTAGTTTTTATGGTGCATAAATCAAAATTATGTAAATATCCATATCATGTGAGAAAATTATTATCTCCACAAATAACAAGCAAAATATTCTTTAAACATATTCACATATTTTATTTAAAAAAATAAATAAATAAAAAAGAAAACATCACCCTTAATGAGGGTTGAAGAGGCACAAAACCTAGCGAGGCCGATCCCAAAGCGTGGGCTCCTCTCCTTCCTCAGAGGCATCCCTACTCTGACAGCCATTGGCAAACCTTACTCGCAGACGACTTGGTAACATTAGTTATCTTTAAGTAGATTGCAGATTCTCAGAATATTATAGGATCTCATGAATATGGGGGCAGTCAATTTTTTAACAGCACCCATATTTATTGAATCCCGGAATATTTTGGGATTCTGTAATCTACTTAAACTCACTGGGTAACTTTGATTACATTTTTCAGGGCACTGGCTTTAAATAAAAATAAATGTTTTAAGACATATTTTTAGTGATAATTATATCAAAATAAATTCATATTTTTCAAATCACTTCTTTTTAATAAAAATAAATAGTTTAAGACGTATTTTTGGTGATAATCCTATCAAAATAAATTCATAAATTCATATTTGTGAACCTTCTGGAACCAACAAATCTAATCATCGTCAAGACAAAATAAAAATGTGACTCGTCATAGACCAAACACATATAGAAAAAATTCTTAAACCTTTTATAAATGGAATATAGCCTTTTTAACTGTCACTGTATACATCTAACTGTCTAAAATCTGTTCATTGCCGAGATATCTGATAAGATCAAAGCCACAGGCCAATTGGTTAGCCTAATTTGTGTTATTAATAACTAATCATAACCATTAACGGTATGATGAAAGAATTAAAGGGAAAAAACCATTAGATTTTGTATGAAAAAATTAAGTTACTTTAATGATTAAGAATCCGTAACTTGTGTTTCAGATTGAAATGCAGAAGAAGATACACAGCCAAACTTTCCCCTATAAAAGAATTACAAATAAAATTCCAAATTCAATGGGAGATATTAAAGTACGTAAAATTCCCAAACTTAAACAGGCAAATCTCTTCTCTATGCAAATTTCTTGTTGCCTGTATTTCCCACGCCTTTCATGTTCTTGGAATGCCTCAGCAAATGGACTGCCATGAGAATGATGGGGATGCCGAACTTGCAATGGACTAACGTCATAAAATACAGGAATGACGATGGCTCGCTCGGTTTGTGTCCCATTCCTCTGAAGTCGGCGCGCAATGAGCGCGGCTTCTTTCAGGCACCACGCGGATTCTGCGAAATTGCAGGAAAATACGATAATGAATATGCGACTGTGCTCAATTGCGTGGTGTATTGCAGCAGAGATATCGTCTCCTATGTTGATTTCCTGGCTGTCGAGGAAGACAGTATAGCCTGCGCTGTTGAGGGCGTCATATAGATGACCGACAAACCCTCTTCTGACATCGGGACCTCTGAAGCTTAGAAACACTTGATAACCTCGACTATAATCTGCAGCTCCTCCTCCAGTTGCAAATACATGACTCAAATCCCTGTGCAAAGAGAATCTGTTATACCCAAATAAAGAGTAACTTCATAAACCAATCACTTGACAAATATTAACGAACGAGCGTAAGGATCTGTTATACCACAAATAAAGAGTAACTTCATAAATCAATTACTTGACAAATATTAACGAACGAGCGGAAGGGTTACCATAGCTTAGCGAAACAAAACACGCTGCAAGTCACCAAAACGTTGCAAACATGCTGCAAAATTCTCCAAAACGCCATGGCTATGTTATTGGAAGAAGGTCTAACTTACACACAATGTCCAGAGTTATAAAGATAGAAAAATGGTATTGTTGCGCGAACGCATTGGTGGTGTAACACAGTTGACGGGTGAATAATTCAAATAAAACAATATTTATGACAAGAGCATGGAATCACACGTTTTCTCCAATACCACATCAATATCGAACGCAGCAAACAGATTATTGTAACGGCTGACCCAAAGGGAAGTTTGAAAAGTATTCCAACTAGATTGTTATTCTAATTATTGAATTCTAATAATAAAGTAATTGGATCCAAAAGAACTATGCGGTGTTGGAATAATCTCAAATGGAAAAGTAATTGGATCCAAAAGTACTATGCGGTGTTGGAATAAAATCTCAAATGGAATGCGGTGGTGGTGGAACTCATATGCAATTTTTTTTTAATTTATTTTTTCTTCTTATAATGCAGTATGGATATTGTTGAGATTTTTTTGGATATTGTTGAGATTTTTTGTTTTTATAAATTAGTCAAAAATCTCAAGTATGTGACAACAATAAGATTTGTTGATATATTAGCTCCAATTAGTTGACAAAGAGTTAATGTATCTTATATTTGTTATGAGTGGAATTATGAGTCAGTTAGATTCTCTTGGCTATAAAATATATGCTCGTACAGATATTGGATGAGAGTTAGTGAGTGTGAGGAAATAATTGTTTTGTAATCTCTTAATTAATAATAAGATTGCCGATGCCTCTTTTTGGTGGACGTAGCCCAGATTGATTGGGTGAACCACGTTAAATTTTGTGTATGGTTTAATGTTGTGCTTGTTTGTTTTATATTATGTTGCGCACTGTTAGTTTAACAAGTGG
This sequence comes from Pinus taeda, assembly GCA_000404065.3. Lineage (NCBI taxonomy): Eukaryota > Viridiplantae > Streptophyta > Pinopsida > Pinales > Pinaceae > Pinus > Pinus taeda. Next base: position 88,026 of record APFE030012897.1, read on the forward strand.
TATCAACGCTGTGTAGCGAAGGAGTTGCGGGCCCAAGTCTGGCTTGTGCGTTGGATGTTTATGCGTTGGAGGTGGTTGTCGAATTGCATATGCCAATTACCAGCGCGTTGAACTGCACTCAACTGGAGGTCCTGCATGCACAAAGTTTAACAAAGCAACGGCACACCAGGCAACATTGAAACCTTTGTTGGCACGTCAACTACGCGTTGCAAATTGCGTTGTTGGAGCGTAGCAGTGGATTGCGTGTGACAGTGTATACCGGAAACTGCGTGTGACTGCGTATACCATAATACCAGAGCAAGGACATCCACGAGCACTGGAAATCACGTAAAAACGCTGCGTGGAGGTAGAAGCATGGTTGTCTATGAACTGCGCTCCCAAAAATAAACGCATCAGTTCTCAAAATCGTTCATTGTTGCAGGTGTTTGATGATTGCTGGTACGTGTACATATTGCGTGAGGGTGCGTATATATTGTTGGTGCGTGTTATGCTAGAACCCAGGTCGAATATCCTTTTTGCGATTGGTGCGGTATATGGTAAAACTGCAATTATTTTTTGGTTTCTTATTTTATATTTCAGTTTGGTACAGCAAAGCAATTTTTTGGATAAAGTAAAGGCAATATAGTAGAAGGCAAAGGATTTTTTGTTAGATATTAATTTGATTAATTAACAAATTGGAATTGGAGATTTTCTTTTGGTTGATACAATATGGCAAAGACTCAGAGTGATCGTTTTGAGATCGAGAAGTTTAATGGCAAAAACAATTTCGAGATCTGGAAGGTGAAGATGTACGATCTGCTTGTCCAACATGGTGTGGCAAAGGCGTTGATGGGTAAACACAAACAACCTTACAACATCACAGATAATGAGTGGGCCGAGATGGATGAAAGAGCAATAAGTTCTATTCGACTGTGTTTGGCAGATGATGTCTTGTTTAATATCGTGTCAGAGACAACAACTGCTGGTTTGTGGACGAAACTGGAGAAACTGTACATGACCAAATCCTTAACCAATAGGATTCTCGTGAAGCGACAGTTGTACAGTTTGCGAATGTAGGAAGGTTCATCAATTGCTGATCATTTGAATGCTTTTAATACTCTTCTAGTGCAATTACAAAGTATAGAAGTAAAAATTCAATCCGAGGATAAAGATATTACTTTATTGTGCTCGTAGCCCGAGTCATGGGATCATTTTGTTATTTCTATAAGTCTTAGTTCATCAGAAACTATTGAATTTGATGATGTAGTTGCATCTTTATTATCGGAAGAAACAAGGAGAAGGTCGCATTCATAAACCTCTACATCAGAAGCTATGATGGTTAGAGGTCGTTCGAAAGAAAGACGCTCTAGTAGGCTGAGTGACTCACGTTCAAAATCAAAAGGGAAGAAGAGTAAGGCAAAGTGTTGGTTTTGTGGCAAATCGGGGAATTTGAAGAAAACTGCTGGAAGCAACAACAGCAAACTTCTAAAGCAGATTCTTCGACAGAGAAGAAGGAGGCAAATACGACAGATACAAGTTCGACATCTGGTTCAAGTATGAGTGAGGAAGTATTATCAGTTAATGTGTCAAATCATGATCAACATTGATTGTTAGATTCTGGTGCGTCAAACCACATGTGTATTCATAAAAAATGGTTTAAGACATATAAAGCAATTAATGATGGAGTTGTGTACATGGGTAATGATGTAAAATGTAATATTGTGGGGATTGGGAGTATACAACTACAAATGTTTGATGGGACAACTAAAATGTTAACTGATGTCAGACATGTACCAGATTTAAAAAAAAAATTGATTTCATTAGGAGCACTTTATTCAAATGGATATAAAACTGTAATTCAAGGTGGAGTAATGAAAATTTATAAAGGTATTTTACTAGTTATGAAAGCTAAGAAGGTAGGAAATCTATTTCAATTAGAAGGAAGTACAGGGTCAGATCATGTGTCTACAGTGTCTGAACATGACAGTAGTTTCATTCACTTATGGCATCAAAGGTTGGGGCATATGAGTGAAAGAGGATTAAAAATTTTGGCTGATCGCAAGTTACTTCCAAATTTAAAGTCTGGAAAGTTAGATTTCTGTAAGCATTGTCTATTTGGAAAACAAAGTAAACAAAAGTTTAAAACAGGCAAACATACTAGTAAAGGAATACTCGACTATATCCATTCAGATGTCTGGGGTCCAGCCCCTACAACCTCATATGATGGCTCGTCATATTTTGTATCATTTATTGATGACTTTTCTAGGAAAGTGCAGGTCTACATGTTGGAAAGGAAGTCTGATGTTTTTTCTGTTTTCAAGCAGCTTAGAGCAATTGTAGAAAACAACACTGGTAGAACAATAAAATGTTTAAGAACTGACAATGGTGGTGAGTTTACTTCGAAGGAGTTTGACAACTATTGCAAGGATGCAAGGATCGAGAGACATAAGACCACGGTGTATACTCCTCAGCAGAATGGAGTTGTTGAACGCATGAGTAGGACTCTTTTAGAGAGAGCAAGGTGTATGCTGAGTAACGCCGTTTTGTAGAAGGAGTTGTGGATAGAAGCTATGGCTACGGCTTGTTATGTGATAAATCGATCATCGTCAATGGCGATAGGATGCAAGATTCCTCAAGAGGTATGGAAAGGTCACCCTTGTGACTATTCTAAACTCAGAGTGTTTGGCTGTGATGTATATGCTCTAATGCCTAAACATCAACGAACTAAATTAGATCCAAAGTCTAAAAGCTATATCTTTGTTAGGTATGGTGATGGAACAAAGGGATATAGATTGTGGGATCCTACTACTCGCAAAATCATCATCAACAGAGATGTAAAGTTTAATGAATCCTCTCTTGTACTGTTAGATGTAAATAGTAGATTGAAACAGGATGATGTATCTAACTTTCAGCACATTCAGTTTGATAGCTTTTTTAATGATAGTCATGATGACCATAGTTCAGATACTAGTCATGAAAATGTTTCAGAATCAGAACATGAACAGGGTTCAGGTATAGATCATGAACAGATCTCAGATACTGATCATCAAGAAGTTCCTACAGATGGTAGTTAGCTAATCGAGGAAGCGCCAGAAACATCCTTAAGGAGGTCAACTAGAATCAAACGGCCACGAAGAAGGTATGATGATTATGTTACCCCAGTTGCATTTACTGCTAATGACGATGAACCTCTGTGCTATCAGGAAGCAATAGAAAGTTCGAAAAGTGACAAGTGGAAAGTAGCCATGAAGGAAAAAATGATGGCCTTAGGTAAGAATGGCACATGGGATCTGGTTGAGCTTCTGAAAGACAGGAAAACTGTGGGGTGTAAATGGGTTTTCAAGCTGAAACGGGGTGTGAATGATATGGAAGACAGGTACAAAGCGAGGCTTGTTGCAAAAGGGTTCTCTCAGAAAGATGGCATTGACTTTCATGAGATTTTTTCACCAGTTGTTAAAATAGTTTCAATTAGAATTGTGTTAGCATTAGTGGCTTTGCTTGATTTAGAGTTGCAGCAATTAGATGTTAAGACTACATTTCTACATGGAGACTTAGATGAGGAAATTTATATGGAGCCACTGGAAGGGTTTGTTCAGCATCACAATAAGAAATTTGTCTGCAGGCTCAAGAAGTCATTATATGGCCTAAAGCAGTCGCCTCAGCAATGGTATATGAAGTTTGATTGTTTCATGTTGAGTCAGAAATATGTTAGAAGTGAATATGATCATTGTGTTTATTTCAAGAAATTAAAAAATGGCATATTCATTATCTTAGTATTGTATGTTGATGATATGCTTTTAGCAAGCAAAAGCATAGAAGAAATCAACAAGTTGAAGGCTTAGATGGCAAGGACATTTGATATGAAAGATCTAGGAGCAACAAGACAGATTTTGGGCATGGAGATTTTCAGAGACAGGAGCAATGGTAAGCTATGGATATCACAACAGAAGTATATTGAGAAATACTTTTGATATTTGGTATGAACAATGTGAAGCCTGTGTCAGTCCCTTTCGCTTCCCATTTCAATCTTTCTTTGAGTTTATGTCCTAATACATATGAAGAAAAGGATTATATGTCTCGAATTCCATATGCCAATGTAGTTGGGTGTTTAATGTATGCGATGGTGTGTACGTGACCAGATATTTCACATGCAGTTGGGATTGTCAGCAGGTATATGGAAAATCCAAGTAAAGAACACTGGTAAGCAGTAAAATGGGTGCTTCGGTATTTGAGAGACACAAGTGATTATTGTATTAAATATAATAAGAGTAGTGAATTTGTTTGCGGGTATGTTTATTCCGATTTTGCAGGTGATTTGGATAAGAGAAGGTCAACTTTAGGGTATGTCTTTACTCTTGCAAGTGGAGCTATTAGCTAGATGTAAAAACTACAAAACCTTGTTGCGTTATCCACTACTGAAGCAGAATACATTGTTGCTTCTCATGCTTGCAAAGAAGCAATTTGGTTGAAAGGTTTGTTTGGTGAATTTAGTAGGTTGCAGGACAACATCAAGTTATTTTGTGACAGTCAAAGTACAATACATTTGGCTAAGAATCTGGCCTATCATAGTAAATCAAAGCATATACCGATCAAGTACCATTTTGTAAGACATGTTATCACTGAAAGGGGAGTCTCTCTTGAAAAAGTGCATACAAAGGAGAATTGTGCAGACATGTTCACAAAACCAGTTTTGTTAGAGAAGCTACACTGGTGTTTGATTTCTCTTGGCTTGTAGAAAAGATAAAAATAATAAACAAATAGGGTATCAGGCTAATTGTTGTCAAGGTGGAGATTGTTGAGATTTTCTGTTTTCATAAATTAGGCAAAAATCTCAAGTATGTGACAACAATAGGATTTGTTTCTATATTAGCTCCAGTTAGTTAGGAAAGAGTTAATGTATCCTATATTTTTTATGAGTGGATTTATGAGTCAGTTAGATTCTCTTGGCTATAAAACATATGCCCGTACAGATATTGGATGAGAGTTAGTGAGTGTGAGGAAATAATTTTTTTGTAATCTCGTGATTAATAATAAGATTGCCGATGCCTCTTTTTGGTGGACGTAGCCCAGATTGGTTGGGTGAACCACGTTAAATGACTGTCTTTTGTGTATGGTTTAATGTTGTGTTTGTTTGTTTTATATTCTGCTGTGCACTATTAGTTTAACAGATATAAAATACTTAATTATTATATTTGTAATAATTATTATTATATTATATTATTGATTTTTTGGCCAATAATTATATAAATACCTTCTTAATATAAAAAAAAATGGCCATGCTTAAATTTATACATTATATTATAATATTTCATTATAAGAAGAGAAAAAAATCGGAAATAATCACATCAAATAAAACTAATGTTAAATCTTTCAAACCAATGAGTGTGGTTCATCGTGACGACAAGATATCACAAATATGGAATTTTTTTCTTATAATGTAATATGGACCAGAAAAGCCTAAACTCATTAATTATAATATTGTAATACTTACTATATTATATATTATTATAATATTTATAATAATAATTTTTTGATGATGATGATGATGAAAGTCCACTAAAACCAATATGGTATATTATATTATCATATATTTTATTATAATAATATGATGATAATAATAATAATATTATGAATACAATATTACTGATATTATGAATAATATAGTAAATATTGAGAAAACTCAAGGATTGAATATTAAAAACTCAAAGGATTAATACTGAGAACCGAAGAGATTTATATTATTCCTTAGGATTAATATTATAAACCCTATCAATATATTATACCCTAATAATATGAACATTTATATTAATAAACCCAAGGGATTGATATTATAAACCCAAGGGAATAATATTAAACCCAAAGGATTAATATTATAAACCCAAGGTATATAAACCCTAAGATAAATATTATAAACCTTAAAATAAACATGGTTGACCATGATTGACCATCATTGATTTTCATATTAAGACAATCTATGTCACAATGCGACATTGGACCATGGTGCTTTCTTCTTTGACTTCTTTCCCATTGTTTCTACGGATCTCCTTCAAGCAATCAAGCTTCTACCAAAGGACCTTCTCTGATTATAATTGTTGGAAATAATACTGAGAGGGGGGGGTGAATTAGTATTAGCAATTCAATACCTTTTCCATTTCGATAATCAGATTTATATACGCTACTTCAGTGAAGGGAACTCGCGTGTACACGCAACTGTATTTAAGGTAACTAGTGTATATCCAAAAAACTTATAATTCAGTTAATTCATCATATGTTGATCTTTAATTAGTGCACTAGTACTTCATTAACCATATAAATAGTAACCAAGTGCAGTAAAAATAGAACAGACCATCGCACATAAAAAACACACATGAACACCAAGATATAAGGTGGAAACCTAATGTGGGACAAAAACCACCTGCTGCTCTCTTTTTTTTAATATAAGAAAACCTGTTTACAATCTTGTACTGGCGCAGAATCATACTAGTATGCAGGCACCCACTTGTAGAAGGCTACAAACTTCTCTTATTCTCCAGCTACTACTGGAAGGGAGCTACAACCCCCTAGCTCTTGTACTAGCCGATCTGTTTACTAGTACATAGGCGTTGGCCTACTGAAGGCTCCAAACTTCACTCGTTTTCTAGCTACTACTGGAAGGGAGCTCCAACCCTCTAGCTCTTGTACTGGCTGATATATTTACCAGTACATAGGTGTCGGCCTATAGAAGGCTACGACCTTCTCTCTTCCTCCAAGGACCACGTTTCATAAATTTTCATGCTAGATACTCCTGGAACACAACACCACAATCTGAAGGCCACTTTTCATCCAATTTTCATACTGAACCCATCAACAACATTGGAGCTCAAAATCAATTACCACTGCAATACAACCATTGCAATAATCAATCATTAAACACTCAATCATCAATCTCTAAATCACCCACTACTGAATCACTAAAGACCTGTCACCAGAACACAGAGCAGAACCTAGAACTCTGCAAAAACCACTAGAACAATCTGCAAATTCAAATATCATATTTCATAATGTATACGCTACTCTGATGAGCCAAACCAGCACGTATATGCGATTTTACGAAAGCGAACCCACATACATATCTGCAAATACTAACTTAAAAACTTCATAGCTATTTCAGAATTCAGTCATACCCAGATCATAACATTTGCAAAATAAAACATGCGCCAGTATTCAAATCTAGTCTATCCATGATCAAACCACATAATGATAAAAAATTCCAAGCCTTAAGATCCCAATCCATCATCCATCATCATCCACATAGGTGCATCCTTGGTTTATATCAAACAGAGCATCACAAACCCATAACCGACATACTTGACCTCACACTTCATTAGATATTCAATACCGGCACACCTTGCACACCTTGGCCTAATGATCTTCTCCTCCTTATATAGTTTTATGCCTTTCTCAATACCATGGACCAAAACCACTTAGGACCAATACCTTGGACCAAATACCTAGGGTCAATACCCCGGACCAAATACCATGGGTGAATACCATAGATCAAAATACCATGGACCAAATACCTTGGACCAAAACTTAGTTTTCCAAGATATACATGGTTTTCATTCTGTGAAAGTGTGTGTGTACGTTATATGCTCCTTTTGGTCTATTGACCCACGTGGATATGCTTCTCTGTCAAGGTGAATATGCGTATACCTCTATTTCTTCATTCTTTGTAGTCTGATCATGCTACACCATGATCTCTCGTCTGAGTGAGTTGCCATCAAGAACAACATCTGTATCATAAAACAACCAAGTTGACCATGATTAAACACAAGGATTAAGAAACTTAGATGAATAAACCCATGGGATTAACTCTAAAACTCGAAGGGATTATAAATCCAATGGATTAATATTATAAACCTAAGGCATATAAACCATATGATAAATATTATAAACCCTAAAATAATCATGGTTCCCCATGGTTGATTTTTACACTGAGCCAATCTTTGCCACAATGCGATGTTGAACTACGGTTGACCATCATTGACTTTCATAAAGAGACAATATTTGTCAGAATGTGACATTGGACCATGGTTGATTTTCATATTGAGAAAATATTTGTCACAATGTGATGTTGGACTATGGCTGACCATGGTTATAAACCCAAGGGATTTATATTAAACCATATGATTAATATTATAGGCCTCATGAATAATATGTTACCCTAGCAATATGAACCCTTAAATTAATAAGCCCAATGGATTGATATTATAAACCCAAGGAATTAATACTAAAACCCCAAGGGAATATAAACCCAAGTGAATAATATTAAACCCAATGGATTAATATTATAAACCCAAGGAATATAAACATTAAGACAAATATTATAAACCCTAAAATAAACATGGTTTACAATGGTTATCCATGGTTGATTTTCATATTGAGACAATCTTTGTCACAATGTGATGTTGGACCATGGTTGACCATGACTGATTTTCATATCGACATAATATTTATCACAATGCATCATTAGACTATGGTTGATTTTCATATTGAAACAATCTTTCTCACATTGTGATGTTGGACCATGATTGACCAATGTTCCAACGTCACAATGTGACGTTAGACCATTGTTGGCTACGGTTAACCATGATTGCCCATAATTGACAACGATCAACCATGTTTGACCAATGTTGACGATGGTTGATCGTGGTTGACCATGATTCACCATAGTTGACCATGATTGATTTTCATATTGAGAAATCCTACAATAAACCCTAAGATAAATATTATAAACTAAGGTATATAAACCCAATGATAAATATTATAAGGGGTAAAATAAACATGGTTGATGATGGTTGACTATGATTGATTTTCGTATTGAGACAATATTTGTCACAATGTGACGTTGAACCATGGTTGACCATGGTTAAACCCTCGGATTAAACCTTACAAATAATATTATGCCCTAGGAATAAGAACCCTTAGATTAATAAACCCAAGGGATTGATATTATAAACCTATGGAATTAATTCTAAAACTCCAAGGGATTATAAACCCAAGGGATTAATTTTATAAACCCAAGATATATAAACACTAAGATAAATATTATAAACCCTAAAATAAACATAGTTCACCATGGTTGATTTTCACATTGAGATAATTTTTGCCACAATGAGACATTGAACCATCTTTCATCATGATTGATTTCCATATTCGGACAATTTTTTTCATATTGTGATATTGGTGTTACATCTCATTTGTTTACCATGATACATAACTAGTGAAATGGATCTCTCACCATTTAAAAGCATGTCCCATTGCACTCCCTTAGAGGTCAAACAATAAAAAACCCTTATAGAACATGTGAATTTTGGGTTAAATAGCCTTTATGACTTGTTAAATATGACCTGCGATATTTTCTTGGTTAGTTTCCGCACATTTGCAGTTCTATCCCTGAAACCTATGCAAAAATACGCTCTGTCTTCCATTATACACTACGTAGTCAACTGAAAGGAAAGTAAAAATCAAAACTGAATTCCAGAAGCATTGTTCAGTGAATATATCCCAACTGAAAGCTTCTGAGGTCATACCTATTCGAGCCATACCCCTCAGATCATGGAGCTAATTCTCTCTCATCAAGGAACTGTAATCCCCCAATTAGAGGATCTCATCCTTCTCTTTTGGATATGAAACTTATTCTTCTTGGTCTATAAATTGACTACAGGTTAAGGGGATTAGAGAGTTCAGAGAAGATACACTTATGTCGTTGGATTTAGATTGGAAGGCTTACCATCTAAGGAGAGGGTTGGAGGCATTTGGGAGGAACCTCATGATGTCAAGGCAGAGGTTATAAGCCTCTTCCTTATCATTGAATTAATACAAATGAATCATTTTTTCCATTTTATTGTCTTACTAAAAAGATGAATGATTTATGTCTCTTTTGATATTCATTAAGATGATTTCAATTTCTAATCTCCTTCGTCATTAGGATAAGCTTGTTTGAATTGTTATGCTGAATATGCCGTTGATCTTTCTTATGTTTGTGGTTGCAGGTCTTTTCGAGCATTGAGAAGCTACATCAAGCCAGAGCAAGGATCTTCATCAGGAATTTTACAAATAGGTAAGAGGCTCTCCTTCTCTTGTATTTAAAATTCAAACGATGTAAGCTTAGGAAAATAGTTATTCAATTTTCTATTTGTTTCTAATTTCCTTTAGGATCTAGGGAGATCGCTCATGTTAGCAAGAGGGATATATCCACCAAACAAATTGGAGACCGTACTAGGGAACGTTACTATTCTCTTCTCTTTTCTTGGCTTTGATTTCCTTTCTTTTTTGTTTAGCTAGATCTGAGTATTAAAAAATTTATGATCTTTTAGATCCTTTGTTTTGATTGCTTTCTTTTTATTTTTTTATTGGACTTCCCAGATCTGCATGGATTATATTCATCAACAGAGTGTAGATACGCACAGTTATTGTCTCAGCCACTAGCAAATGTGCACTAGTTGATACTGTTGGCCTATGGGGTTCCTAGAATTTTTTGAAAAATTAGGTTTTGTCTTGCCCAGAGTCTGAATTTTGGTTTTCTGAAGGTGTCATCATATTTGTTGTAGTTGTCCAATACCTATTTTGAACTTGTTTGAGTGCTTTTGTGAATTCTTTTTGGGAATCAATCCCTTTTGAAAAATTGATTAGGGTTTTGTTTGGCTTGTTTTTTGATTGGTTAGAAAAAAGATAGGTTGTGCTAAAGATCACTATTTTCCTGTTTTTTTTGTCAAGTACACTAGATCCATTACTTAATCCTACATTTTTGTGATAAACTTATTTGTTTAATTGGAAATTAGGGTTTTTGAGGAATTAGTTTTTTTTGTGAAGAGTTGATTTCATTGATGAAGGATAAAAGGGAAATCATTTCTTTTTAGCTTTAAAGTCTTTCATAATTGCACTTTTGGCATCATTACGTTAAAGTATTCATTAGGAAAATTTCATTTTCCAAAATATTGATTGGCTTCTGCGTGTTTTGAAAATTTCGGGTGGTTAATGGTAAATGAGATTTTGAGTTTATTTGTTCTCTTAGGAAAATTTCAAATCTTAGTTTATTTTTTGCATCTGGATTGCATCGAAGTGAAATTGGTTTGCTTGTGAAAAGAATTTTAAGTGAAGTTTTGAGTTTTGCATTTCATTTGAAGAAAATCAAAGAAACTCTTACATTCATGTAATTAGGATTTCATTGAACATCAGATTACAAATTGCATGTTTGATTGCATTAGAATTTTGAGTCGAGTCTTAATATCATAAGTTTCAATTCCATTACCTATTGAGTAAATAAGAGCTTGATAAATTTGAGCATTAATTGCAATTTTACCTTTTTTAGGGCTCTTACCACCTACAATAGCTTAAGTTGTAGGGATTTGGAATATGGAAGTGAGTAAACTTTCCAAATATATAGACAAATAATAGAATCTTGCGATAGGGAGATAAATCCAATTATTTCAGTTTTTCTCTAGGAAGCTCTTCTAACATATGAGTTAAGCAGGAGATCATGTAAGACCTGGTGAAGTGATCATACCCACTTCATTGGTTATGATAGATCAATTTTCATGTATTCCAATGGTACTGAAAGGTACTTGGGGTCACTTGAAAGTAAACCTCCAACTAACCACAATGAGGAGCTTTCAAGGGGATTGAGCTTTGTTACTCTTCCCTTGCGTGCACGTCTAATTTATTACTATTCTACTAGGAATAATTGTTGTAGTTGGTAACTTTAATGACTATAATCCTAGGAATATTACCTATGGTGACAATAGAGGGAAGTTCTTGTTGTACCTAGAACAAACGTTGGATAAACTCACTTGGACTTTTTGGAGGGTAATTTTCACTCGAGATGGCATAAGTGAAGTTACTTACCCCATATCATTTCATTAAGCAGGTTTTTGGTGTAACTGGTTCCAATCACTCATATTTATAAAATGTTTCACTTTGATCTCTACGACATTGGATTTCATCACCAACTAGTAATTATTGATCTCTGTGAGGAGTCAGTTTGTATGGTTTGAATACCTATATTTGTTAGCAGTTTTGATATTGTGTGACTTATTAATTTAAGAATTCATCGTGTCTGAATTACCGGGACAATCACATAGAATTCTCGATCAATCCCCTGAATATATGTCGAGTCAGTTAGAAAATATTAAAGCTGAAAAATCAAAAGGATTTGGGACTACAGATGAACTTGAAACTTACACTATTTTAGAATCTGATGTAACAGGAATTGAACTGAATCAACCATAAACATCTACTATTCTAGGACCTCAAGTAATAAAATCTTAATTTGATCAACCTAAAACACTAGAATCACACCCAGAAGTAACTGGTCCAATAATTACTGAACTTATTCGAACATAATTAGATACTAGATAGACTTTGGATTCATAATTGACCAAACCAGATATAGAAGAACCTACATCTGATGTTTCTGAACTCGAGTCAGCTTCAACTTCTTTAGCCCCTACTCCTAGTCCACCACCTTTACCTCAAGTAAAACTACTTATTATCGATAGTCTACCTCATGGTCTTATTAGCATTGAAGAAATTATCTTAGATGAAGAGGAAGAATGGCCTCATACACTAGTTTTTGCCGGTGATCAGATAGATATTCAAGAAATTCTCTTTTCTTCCTTTTAGCCTAACCCTTGGTATTTTACGTCCTTTAATATTTTAGGTCAAGGCATTCCATGATACATTACTCCTTATTCTAATGTACCATACATAGATTTGTCTAAAATGATTTGTGGAGCCATGTCATCAGATACTTCTATGCTTTCCACTCCTCAATAATCAAATTTATATGGTGGCCCATCAATCCCTCCTAGATATCAATCACTTTGTGGGAACTATGCAGGAGCTTCTCCCTCAATTCAACCTTCAACTATGTCAATTGATTTAATTGATCCTACACTTCAGGGTTTGACATATAATCAATATATACATATGATTTCCGACAGTGTAGGTAATCCGCAAATTAACCCAATAGGCGGTTATTACCTTCCTGTGGGGGAACCATCATATCCTCCTCCTAGAGGATAACCTTTAGTTGGATATTATCCTATAGTTGGAGGGAAACCTCCTACTGGAAATTATCCACCTTATGGTTAGACTGCTCAAGCCGGTTTAGGTAAACATGTTGTATCTCAACTCGTTGTTGGTACTCTGTATCATGGGTTGAACACAATCTAGAATCCTTCATATAATGAAGAAAAAATGCAAGTTTCTCCTTAAGTGCCAATTTATCAACCTGTTCAGCCTATTGGAAAACCTATTCAACAAATGCATGTTCAACTAGGTATTCCTATACAAGTCCAACAACTTGTTCAGAGTAATTCATTAACACTTGTTCAACAACCACTCTAGCAATCTGTCCCAAGTACTCCACAAACTCCGGTTCAGACTGTTGTGTAAATGTCCGTTCAAAATCTAGTTTTGAGTTCACCACAAACTCCCATCCCAGGAGTATCACAAGTAACTGTTCCAGTTACTTCTCAAGTAATGATGTAGCCAACTACTCAGACTATTCCTGAAGCATCTGTTTATCAAACTATTTCTATGATTCAGTTTATACCTCAAATTCTTGTGGTACATCCTAGTATGCCATATATGCAAACATCGTTTCAAGGGTAGGATTTTGAAATTCAACCACATAGTCCATTTTTTCAAGGCCAACCTTTTCCAAATAAATTCTTCCAAGTTCAACCTTTGCAGAGTAAACCCTTTAAGGGATAGTTTATCTAGGGTTAAATGGGCTAGGGTCCTCCTTTCCAGAATCAACTATACCCCGTTCATACTTTTCAAGTACCAATTCAATTGCAATTTGGTATGGCTCATCCTAGATATCCAGGAGGTATGAAAATTCGAACTGCTCAGGCTATTCAAGGATATCCTAAGTATCCTTCTCCAAGAACATGACTCGTCCCTCAAGGTTATCGAAATCAACAACAATATCCTAACTGTCAGTTACCATTTGTTGCAACTTTTGATTTACCGAATCTATCTCAGTTAATAAATGATCCCATTTTTTCTACCATTTTGGCCAACAATCCCTACAAAGTTACCCAGTGACATTTAGAAATTTGAAGGTAAATCGGGAGAGGACCCATCAAATCATGTTATGACTTATCATCTTTGGTGCACATCAAACTCACTAATCGATGATTCCATCAGGTTACGACTTTTCCAACAGACCTTAACTAGTTCGACAACCAAGTGGTATGTTTAATTACCGCAGCCTTCTTTCAACACTTTCAACACTCTAGCCACTTATTTTTTGACGTATTTTCAGTTACCCATCCAATATGATGATGGTACTGAACTTTTAACTTCTCTAAAATAGTCAACATCAACCCATATTTCAAACCATATTCATGAATGGAGGCAAAAATGTCGTTTAGTTAAAATTTACATCCCAGATCAAAATTTGGCCAAATCGTTCATAAAATCAATTTTGGTGGTGATTACTAAAGATGTTTCCAAATGTGGTGTTGTAATTAAAGAACAAGTTATCACTCGTGCCCAATACTTAGATCTTGTTTATACTCAATCTAACACTTTGCATGAAGAAATTCAAGATTTTCCTCGTCCAGGTCAAACCAACCTAGCTCTTACAGGATCACACACCACTCATGGTGTGATTGGTTATGTTAACCAACAATCTAAGACTAAAGAGACAAATTATAAGAAGACTCAGATTTTGGCTTTACCAGATTCACCCGAAGAAAATCCTTCTCCTGAAATTATTTATGAAATAAATGTCGTAGATTCATTTATTGGCAAGAACAAGCAATCCTAAGTGAAAAGAAAAGGAAAAGGTAAAGAGAAATAAAACATTATTCCCAAGGACAAATCAAACCAGAACTAACCATCAGATGAAAAGAATAAACCTTGTTATTCTTGTTTAATCTGTGATGATAATCATTACACAAAGGAGGGCCTAAATTCATTAAGGTTCCCCTAGTTCTGTTGTTTTGAAGGATCCATTTCCTTCTCAAGAAATTAAGATGGTTTCCGATATCCCATATTCTTCTTCCACGTTCGTGGACATCATGATGATGTCTTCACCCGTTATGGTAGCTACAATATCTAAAGACTATGGATCTAAAAATTCTAGTGTAGATGGAGATGATTCCAGTTCACCTGGTCAAACTTCCACATCCGATACTCCTACTTTTGAACCTTTACACATTAAAAAACCTAATCCTGATATGGTAATTCGATCGCCTCCTAAAGGTGTTCTTCGAAAGTCAGCTTTTAATCCTCATGCTAGAGCTGCTCAGAATTAGAACATTGTTGAAGATCTTACTATGTCACCTTTAGTAATGTCAGCTCTCGAAGTTCTATATACTTGTACAACACAAACGAAGGTACTTTTATCAACCATAGGAATATTATATCCCAAGGAATCTTATATAATCCTTTTTTATCTCGAAAATCATGTACCATGACTCCCACATCAACTGGCTTTCCATATACTAGTTTGTGTCAAATCTAGACAAGTTTTTCGAATGGTAATTAATGAAGGAGCATCTACATGCATTATGTCTATTACGTGTTGGAGAGATTTTGGTTCTCTAGTAATCAATAAATCTCCCAAGACTTTAAAATCCTTTGATGGAAGATGTTTTCAATCTTATGGAATTTTGAACGGTCTAGCTATAGAATTACAGGGTAAAACAATTGTGATTTAATTTGAGGTCATGGACACTCAACTTTATTATAACCATTTACTTGGCTAAAGTTGGACTTATGCCATGGATGATATGGTATCATCATTTTCTCGAATGATCTTGTTTCATCACAAAGGAAAAATTGTGAAAGTAGGCGGGTTGTCCTATTATACTTTAGACCCTAACTCCACTGGTAGCATTACTTTTGTTGGAAAATAGACTACTCAATATGAGGATGTATGTGTTGGTCTTCTTAAAGACTCATCTCTTATGGGAAATTTTGCATTCTCTCCACCAAATTTTCATCATAACACTTCCCATGTCAATATGATTACGTTAAGCACTTTTAAATATTTTGATCCTTTGAAGGTGCCTTCAAAGTCATAATTAACCTTATACAACAATGAAATTCCTCTTAGCCCTTTTGAATTGGCTTATCAAGCAATTCAATCCTTTTCCAACTCATCACCATATGAAAATGATCGAGTGAATACGATCATCGATGGTTATCCTCATTTGTCTCATTTAGAACAAATATCAATACCCAATCCTTTTGTTAAAAGGTTTATAACTGATGAAGGATCATGGAAGTAATGATTTTGGATGAAATGCCATGGGTCAATTACGATCATCGCCCATCTTTCTTACCCTATCTTGAAAAATTTGAGAATGATTTTTTGTATATGTTTTCACCTGAGATTGTGAATGATCCTGAATGTCTGATATCTAACCTTTATTATGAATCTAAGAAGAATTTAGGAAACATATCAGCCATTGTGCCAATTAACATCTCATTGAAACCAGGGATGACTGAAAATATTCATGTACGTGCTTCTTGTTTAATTGAAGAAATTCAAACATATAAATCCCTATTTCAGGAGTTCCGCAACATTTTTTCTTGGTCTTAAGAATAAACTTTAGGAACCAATCCTGGTATTGTAGTGCATGAAATTAAGACTTATCTGGATGCCAAACCTGTTAGACAAAGATTGCGTCCGGTCCATCTGTGAAAAGTTGCTGCTATAAAAGCTGAAGTTGAAAAACTATTAAAAGAAAGTTTCATTTACCTTGTTCCATTAACTGATTGGGTCTCTAATATTGTACCAGCTAATAAAAACAAGGAACCGTTAGAGTATGTGTCTACTACAAGGAAATTAACAAAGGTTGTTCGAAGGAAAATTACCCAACCCCATATATCGATCAAATTGTTGATGGTTGTGCCAGAAAAAAAGATTTTCTCTTTCATGGCTAGATTTTTCGTTCACAATCAAATAAACATACTCCTTACTGATTAGCATAAAACTGCATTCATATATCCATGGCGAACTTTCTCTTATCCCAAACTCCCATTTGGTTTGAAGAATGTTGGCACAAATTTTCAAAGAGAAATGTCTTACGCATTTCATGATATCAAACATATTGTCCAGTCCTACCTAGATGACCTACCGACTCATTCACTAAGACAATGGGACCATCTAATGCATTTGAAGCCAATATTCATTAGAGATAGGCACTACAATATTCGTTTGAATCTACACAAATGTGTATTTTACGTACAATCCGGTCGACTACTAGGATTTGCTGTTTTGAAAGAAGGCATTCATGTCGATCCTCATAAGGTAGAGGCAATTCTAAACTTGTCTAATCCTTCTAATCTTTGTCAAATTTAGAGTTTTTAAGCGAAAGAAATTTTTTTGCGTAGATTCATCCATAACTATTCCGAACTAACCGAAGGTTTTACCCAAGTTTTGAAAAAGGGCATTCCTTTTATTTGGGGTGAGCTTGTTGAAAAATATTATGATGGATTGAAATACATGTTGAACCATGCATCGTTATTGCATCTGCTTAATTATCATTGGGATTACTTTCTATACTTAGCTGCGTCAAATGCCACCATTGGCATGGTGTTAGTTCAGGAAGACGAATCTAAAAATGAACATGTGATATATTACCTAAGTATAAATCTCGCCAAGGATGATTTCAAGTATGCACATGCAGAGAAACTAGCTTTGGCAGCTGTTCAAGTTGTTGAGCATTTTCATCACTCTATACTCTTGCGAAAAGAATAGGAACTTCTGATTGCAACCCTATGATGTATATTCTTACCAAATAATTTCTAGGGGGAAATTATTACAAATGGATAATTATCTTACAGGAATTTATTTTGGAGTTCGAAAGATCTAAATCAAAGAAATCATCAGTTTTTGCTGAATTATTATGTGACTTTCCCTATACTGACACAGAAACAGTGGTAGACGATTCTCTAGAAGACGAATCTCTCTTTCTAATCAGTACATTTGATCCTAAGTATGGATATATCAACACATATCTTCAAACCCAATTTTAGGCCCGAGTTATCTCAAACTCATCGTAGTCGCATTTGCTACCAATCCCAGCAATATAACATTGTTGGTGACACTCTTTATCATTGCAGTGTTGATTTTATCTTTCAACGTTACTTAACTCATCAATAGGCTAAAAAAGCACTAAACGTATTCCATTCTAGAGCATGTAGCGGTCATATGTTTGCTTATGCCACTTCCCACAAGATGTTGAGTGTTGGATACTTTTTGCCATCCATGTTTACATATTACATAATCACAGTCAGAATATGCCATAATTGCCGAGTTTATGATCACAAGATGTAAGCACCCCGAGCTCCTCTTCACCATATTATAGTTGTCGGTCCTTTTTCAAAACGGGACATAGATTTCGTTAAATGTAACGCTCACTTGGATGAGGGGCATGGGTATATTATTCTTGTAGTTGATTATTTTATGAAATGGGCCAAGGCAATGCTTATATATAAGGAAGATGAAGAAACTGCAACAATTTTCATTTTCAATCATGTGATTTCTTAGTTAGGTGTCCCACAGGCTATAGTTACAAACCATGGTAGTCATTTTTTCAATTTTATGATGACTGAAAATGGTCAGGTCAAAGCCGTTAACAATTTTTTAACAAACTTGATTAAATGGATGGTTGGAATGCATAAAGGAAACTTGCATACCTTGCTTTTTCCAGCCTTATGGGCATATCGTACTACTGTGAAAACATCAACGGGTTTCACTCTTTTCCAAATTGTTTATGGTTTGAAGGAAATTTTGCCAATTGATAGTGAAATTCCATCTTTGAAGCTAGAAGTAGAATTATTACCAACTACCTCTACAGAGGAAGAGTGTTTTTTGCACTTAGCACGTCTAGATGAAACTCGTCATGAGGCCACTCTAGCTAGCAAGGCTAATAAAAAACGATTTAACACTCAATTTGATCAAAGTGTGAACGCTTGTTCTTATGCAAAAGGTGACCTAAGGCTTGGTCTACGATCAAGCTCATGAAAAATTAGGTGTGGGTAAATTCCAGCCCATGTGGCATGGCTCTTACATTGTAAAACGACTATTAGCTAAAGGGGACTATGAGC
Organism: Pinus taeda; assembly: GCA_000404065.3. NCBI lineage: Eukaryota > Viridiplantae > Streptophyta > Pinopsida > Pinales > Pinaceae > Pinus > Pinus taeda. The sequence goes on from APFE030012897.1 coordinate 107,121, forward strand.
TAATCGATTATGATGGTGTTTCTTTAGGAAAGCCCATAAATGGCCTTTACTTGAAGAGATATTATGCGTAAATTATTTTGTGAATATCTGTACATTACTTATATTATATTTTTTTAGGTGTGTGCGGTAGTTTTAGTATTCACTATTACTTCTCCTACTTATCTTGTTTTACACTTGATTTGCAGATGTCAACATCCCCTCAAAATTACATTAGCTTTACTAATGGTGCTAGTCGTAGTACTTGGAATTTGTCTTCCATAGCTTGGATCATTTATTCACCCAACGATGAGTTAGTTTCCATTCATGGGATATACCTTGGTAAAAAAACAAACAACATAATAGAATATAGTGCAGTTAATTAACTATTGTTTGATGCCATCTCATTTGTCATTCGAAGTTTGATTATTGGGTTAGGTTCACAACTCATAATATTTCATTTGAACAATGTCTATACAATAAGAATTCCATCAATGGTAAGAATGCTTTTACGAGTCCATATTTTTGGAAAGTCAGTTTGATTACATTGAATATCAACACATTCCAAGAAATTTAAATACATTAACTGATGCATTAGCTAATCACATGTTAAATAGACATTTGCAGCATTTGTAAGTAAAAACAATATCCATCCACATATTGAACAAGATAAACTGAAATCAAAAGTAGTAGCCTCCAGTAGATAAATTCTGTAGAAAGTGTGTTATACAAAAATATTTCATCCAAGGACATAAGGCCCCATTGCATTTATTATCTAAATATGCCAATACAAAAATTAAAATGTAGCCCTAGAAGACTAAGCAACTAAGCATGATGATGATCATGATAGCAAACTATAGCATGAGCAACCCAACATAACAGTCGCTTGAGCGGTCCTAGAACCCCAACCATGTGCCTCTAGTACCGGAGAGAAAAATCATGAATCCCAGTCTCTTGGATATATATAGTCAACCTCTCTAGGTTGTGTTCCATCTCAGTTAGCACCTCTGTTGCATCTAGGTCTATTGTTGCAACTGCGACAGGCTGGTCACCCTGCCTATCAAAATTTCATAGACCCATTGGTCGAACTGGGCCCACATCTACATAAGAATTTAGAATAATTAGCCTTGGAAGACAAAAGCAAATAAAAAATTAAAAAAATTAAAAGAAACATTAAAATGAGAAGTTTTTACCTAGGTCAGCCCACTGCATCCTAGCTGGAAGTGGGATATCTGGGTCACCCTTGTAGTCCATCTGAAAATATATGAAATCCTCAATTCAGATGATCTGTTAACCCAACCATACAAAACACTTCGGATCATATCTCACCACCAGACCATCACCTTCATGAAAAGCCATAAGTCATACCCACCTCAACATCCATCAATCTCGAGGCCCTCCCTCATCCACCAAAATATGTTGTGGCGTGAGGAGTGGAATCCCCTCTAGAGCGAAAAAAAACTAGAATAGAACCATAACTAAAATTCTTCGATTTACCATTGTTAGCACTGGTCAGGTGTCCTTTCATATTGACTACCACTACCTCACACCAGTTAAATATCTTGGACTACCAACATTCTATGATGGTCTGCATTTGGGCCTTTGTGGCCAAGTGAAGAGTTGTGCTGCCACACAGTTTGCTAACAATGAAATCTATGGTTCTCAAAGAAACGTTCCCAATAGTTTGAATATCAATCTTACCATCCTTGAGTTGTGCATTCCCACAATATCATTGTAGGTATCCAAGGGTAATATCTCCGCCCAATCTTTTCCCATATAAAGAAATATCAACCCCTCTCCAGGACAACCCAGTCAAAAAATGGATAGACGATGATCCCTAATGACAAAAAATTGATCGTAGAAATCCCAAGTTCTCAATAACCATGTATTTAGCTCTAGCTGAGTTTTCATCCTCAAGATAATCCAATATTTATAGAGGCCAAAATTTCTTAAAGCTTGCAAAGTTTTCTAATAATCCAAAGTTTTTTCATCTTGGTTTTCATGTTCTCTCTCCCTCCATTCCATTTTGAATGGTTAAATATCCTAAAAATGACATTTAAAAGGAGTTAATGGAACATTTAAAACAAGTTTGAGATTTTTTGGGGCAGAATTTCTACATTTTGAAAAACCTCGGTGCTTGCGCAGCTGACTATTGCTAGACAGAGTGTAACTACACATTTCCTTAGTAGAGAAACATCACAGATTTCATCTCTCTGTAAAGTAAAAATTATTGGCTTGTGCAATTCCGATGAAGGGGAACCACGCAGGCCCGAGGGATGACTTTTCAACATTAAAACCCCCCAAAAAAATCAAATGAAAGCCTAAAAATCAAATTTAAATGGATGAAAATGTAGATATTGGAGAGATCCCTTACTTGGAGGAAACAGTTTGTGATTTCATCCATGAATTTTCTCAGAATCAACCTCAAAAGTTTGGTGGTAAAATGCCTTCTATCTTCTCTAAAAATGGTTAAAAATAAAATGGTAAAAATGAAATTACTTTTTAAACTATAATAAGTTTTTGGTAATTAAAATATTACTTTCTATGCCTTGAACCTTTTAAAAGTCAAATTTTTAGCGTCTTTTATGCTAATATCGAGTATTTATGATAATTTTTTGAGTTTAATGTGTAGAAAAGATTACACCATAAAAAGAGATTGTTTTGACTCTGAGTGGACATTTATCAATTTTTTGAGCTCTTGAAAATCATGAAAAAATGAAACCATAGAGTCCTATTTTAAGCCCTTTCCAAACTCTAGTAACATGAAAAGATTGCCGAGCACTTGATTGTTCGAACTTGTAAAACTAAATGAACAATTTTCCACTCAGTATAAGTTTACCCCTTTTACGGATTGAACTAGACTATTTATGAAAAAGGTAAACATTGACTGATTGTGGTTAATAGAGTTATCTCTTGTATGATTTTATCCCTTTTCGGGCTTGAGAGACTAAACTTACGAAAAATAACATGACATAGTTTACCTATGTTTTTCTTCTGACTCCCTAAAAATGAAAAACATCGAGGTTTACCTTCTCCCGACTTGTTAAAATTTTACGGTAAAATAACTGAATGAGTTTTATTTTTGTTTGTTTTTCATACTCTTTAAATAAAATGACATCGAGTTATTCCTTTATTGGACTCGTAAAAATTAAACAATATAGTACTCGTTATGCATGACGAGACCGAACCCCTCATTCCTAGGGTTTGTTAAAAATAATTTAGAGTACTCATCCGAAGGATGAGATTATATGACAAGCATATGTTATCCTCATCAAGCTTGTAAAGAATAAAGAGGTACTTGTGAGTAATGGTGGGGGGAAATTGGGAAAAGGTATTCATTTTATATTTATTATAAAGGTAGTATGTCACTCTTGAACATGACACTCTGTCACACTTATGTCTAAGTTGGGACATCCATTTGTCTTATAGTTAATCGAACTCGATTGAAAGTATTCATCTAGTTTTGAGTATTATCATTGATTCAAATGTTTCCAAGTCAATTGTCATGTCCCTTTGTGTTCAATAGAATTTCAACCTAAGTTCATGTTCCTTTGCAAATTTTAGCCTTCAATCGCTTTGGCCATCGCTAAGTCAGTGCTTGCAAACTATTCTTGAAAGATTGACATTTTGTTTTGTGTCGTAGGTTTATCTATGACCAGTCGCTTCCTATTGACTTCAACTCATTATCTAGGGAGTTGATCTGGAAACCTTTAGTATGTTGAAGCCTACATGGCTTAATGGCAAGTTTCTCACCTTTGATCATAAGTTCTCATCATTAGCCTTCGATCGGAAGACTCTATGAGTGTTCAACTTCAAATCATCTATTCACACTTCATAGATTGTACTAGAAGTACCTTGAGAGCCATTTTCATTATTGGTGGTTTCTCTCACGCTTGTTAACGATTCACATCATTGACCAGTAATCAAGTGGTTTCTACCATGTTCAACTTCGAGACATTCATTCGTATGGTTAGATTCATACTACAAATCAAGAGATGGAGATCAAGGCCCTAGATCTAGTTTCATCAATCCAGGCTGCAAGGAGTTTTATATTCATGATTTGTAGAAAAATTCATAGTTGATGGATCTGTCCATATAGTGTCTACTATTGATATGATTCTTGAGTTTTTCTTTACTTTTTCATTGAGTTAATTTTACTCTGATTATGGGAATGCCTACCCCAATGATATAATAAATATATAATATATATATAATATATATATATATATATATAATATATAAATATATATATTCCATTGTAATACTTGAATGATTCTTGTAGGTTTCTGACCATTGTCTCTGATCCAATATTTAGCATGATAAAGTGCTCCGATCTTTAAATCTATTTTTATGACTTCGCACTTTAGGGATCATTTTGTTACATGTCATTTTGTGACCATGACAATTGACTGGTGAAATGGATCTCTCGCCATCCATAAACATGTCCCATTACACTCCCTTAGAGGTAAAATAATAAAAAACCCTTGAAGAAGATGTGAATTTTGGGTAAAATAGGCTTTATGACTTGTTAAGTATGACTTGTGTGATTTTCCTAGTTAGTTTTCATGCATGTTTAGTTTCTATCCCTAAAATCTGTGTAGAACTACGCTCTATCTTCCACTATAGTCTGCACAGTCAAATCAAAGGAAAGTAAAAATAAAAAATTGAATTCCAGAAGCATTGTTGGGTGAATATATCATAATTGAAAGATTCTTAGGTCATATCTATTCAATCCATACACCTCAGATCATGGAGCTAGTTCCCTCTCATCAAGGAACCATAACTCCCCAATTAGAGGATCTCATCCTTCTCTTTTGGATCTGAAAATTATTCCTCTTCATTTATAAATTGACTACACATTAGAGGGATTAGAGAGTTTAGAGAAGATACACTTATGTTGTTGAAGTTAGATTGAAAGGCTTATCATCTAAGGAGAGGGTTGGAGGCATTTGGTAGGAACCTCATGACATCAAGGAAGAGGTTGTAGGGCTCTTCTTTATACTTGAATTAATACAAATGATTCCTTTTTTCCATTTATTTTCTTACTGAAATGATGAATGATTTATGTCTCTTTTGAATATTTATTAAGATGATTTCAATTTCTAATCTCCTTGATAATTAAATTAAGCTTGTTTGAATTGTTATGTTCCATATTCCTTTAATCTTTCTTATATGTGTGGTTGCAAGTATTTTCGAGCATTGAGAAGCTACATCGAGACAGATCAAGTATTTTCATCAAGAATTTCGCAAATAGGTAAGAGGCTTATTCTCCTTCTCTTGTATTTACAATTCAAACGAAATAAGCTTAGGAAAAGAGCTATTCAAGTGTGTGTTTGTCTCTAGTTTCCTTTAGGATATAGGGAGATCGCTCTTGTTAGCAAGAGGTATTTATCTGCCTAATAGTTGGACCATGGTTGATTTTCATCTTGAGAAAATCTTTGTCATAATGTGATGTTGGACTACGTTGACCATGATTATAAACCCAAGGGTTTTATATTATACTTGAGGGTTAATATTATAGGCCCTGTGAATAATATTATACCCTAGGAATATAAACCCTTAGATTAATAAACCCAAGGGATTGATATTATAAGCCCAAGGAAATAATAAACCCAAGCGATTAATACTAAAACCCCAAGGGATTAATATTAAACCCAAGTGAACAATACTGTAAACCTAGGGAATATAAACCCTAAGAGAAATATTATAAATCTTAAATTAAACATGGTTGACAATGGTTTCCATGGTTTATTTTCATATTGAAACAATATTTGTCACAATGCAATGTTGGACCATGGTTAACCATGACTCAATTTCATATTGAGACAAGTGTTGTCACAACACGGCGTTGGACCATGGTTGACCGTGATTAAACTCTAAGATTATACCCTATGAATAATATTATACCATAGCAATACGAACCCTTAGATTAATAAATCCAAGGGATTGATATTATAAACCCAAGAGATTAATTCTAAAATTCCAAGGGATTATAAATCCAAGGAAATAATATTTAACCCAAGGGATTAATATTATAAACCCAATGTATATAAACCCTAAGATAAATATTATAAACCCTAAAATAAACATGGTTCACCATAGTCGATTCTCATATTGAGATAATTTTTCCACAATGTGACGTTGAACCATGGATGACCATGATTGATTTTCATAGAGAGACAATCTTTGTCACAATGTGACATTGGGCCATGGTTCATTTTCATATTGAGAAAATATTTGTCACAATGTAATGTTGGACCATGGTTGACCATGATTATAAGCCTAAGGGAATAATATTAAATCCAAGAGATTAATCTTATAAACCCCAGGAAAAATATTATAAACCCTGAAATAAACAAAGTTGATAATGGTTGACCATGGTTAATTTTCATATTGAGACGTTCTTTGTCACAATGCAACGTTTGGCCATTTTTGACCACAATTGATTTTAATATCGAGACAATATTCATCACAATGAACCTTTTGACCATGATTAACCATGGTTTATTTTCATATTAAGACGATCTTTCTCATAATGTGATGTTGGACCATGGCTAACCCTAATTGACTATGATTGAACATGATTGACCTTGGTTGATCATGTTTAACCATGGTTGATTTTCATATTGAGAAAATCCTATGATAAACCCTACCATAAATATTACAAAATAAGGCATATAAACACTATGATAAATATTACAAATGGTTAAATAAACATGTTTGACCATGGTTTATTTTCATATTGATATAATCTTTGTCACAATGCGACGTCGAATCATGGTTGACCATGATTGATTTTCATATTGAGATCATCTTTGTCACAATGCAACGTTGGACCATTATTGATTTTCATATTGATACAATATTTGTCACAATGTGAGATTACACCATGGTTGACCATGATTAAATCCTAGGATTAAACCTTATGAATGATATTATACCCTAGGAATATGAACCCTTAGATTAATAAACCCAAGAGATTGATATTATAAACCCAAGGGATTAATTCTAAAACCCCAAGGGATTATAAAACCAAGGGAATAATATTAAAACCAAGGGATTAATATTATAAACCCAAGGTATATAAACTGTAAAGTAAACATGGTTGATCATGGTTTATTTTCATATTAAGACAATTGTTGTCACAACGCGACATCGGGTCATTGCATATAAACCCTAAAATAAACATGATTGACCAAGGTTGACCATCATTTCCTTTGATATTGATATAATCTTTGTCACAATGTCGCGTTGGACCATGGTTGAGCATGGTTGCTTTTCATATTGAGACAATGTCTGTCACAACGTGACATTCGACCATGCTTGATTTTCATATTGAGAAAATATTTGTCACAATGTGATGTTATACCATGGTTGACCATGATTGATTTTCATATTGAGAAAATCTTTGTCACAATGCGACACTGGACCATGGTTGACCGTGGTTAAACATGATTGACCAATGGTCCAATGTGAGAATGTGACGTTGGACCATTGTTGACCATGGTTAACCATGATTGACCATAATTGACACTAGTTGACCATTTTTTATCAATATTGACCATGATTTACCATGGTTGATCATAGTTGAATGTGATTCACCATGGTTTCCCATGATTGATTTTCACATTGAGAAAATCCTCTGATAAACTTGTTAAAATTATAGCAATAAAAGGCTTCATTTGACTTGTGCCTCAGTCAAATGGAGAAATTCAATTTTCCACATCGGCATGATGACTTGGATTCTGGTTAGTGAGAGTGACATGGTTTTGTCTCCTAGTTAAATAGTAAATTAAAGTTTGTAGGCTAGAAGTAGAGTTGTGCATGGGTTGATTGCTAAAATTTAGCAATCTAGTGGAGTTATTGTTAGTTTAACTCAGTTAGCTAAGCTCTAATCTTTAGTGGAGTCAATAGGAGTTTAGTTGAGTAGTTATAATAGTTGTTAACTCACAAATATCTCATTTAACTGATCAATTTACTAAAAATAGTCCTAGTTATGCATGGAATTTGAATTACCTAGTTGGAGTGGATAAAAAGGCACATTCTGATTATCAAATGTATATTAGTTGAGTGTAAAGTTTTTGCATTGGAGGAGGTGGTTAATTCCTTTAGGATTTGTCGAAGGAAATAGGGAATTCTCCTATTTTTAGGGTTTAATTTCCTCAAGGATTTCTCAAAGAAATAAGAGGATAATAGAGGTATATTTTTTCCAAGTGCTGGTCATAGAAGGTCAATGAGTAAGAGAACATAATTGTACTATAGGGTGTGCTTCAGGATGAACAGGGATATGTAATTGATCTATACTCTCATCTGAATTAATGCAAAGCAGTGGAGGGTTTTTTCTCAGTTGTGTAGGTGTTAACCCTATACAGAAGTTACCTGCATACGAATTCTAAAAAATAGAAAATCAACAATGTAAGAGAATAACACATAAAACACATATACACATAGATTTTCTCCTGGATCCCAAAACCAGGACTATCATCTTGATTTGTCAATGTTTTCCTTTCAATGTTATAATACATATTTATACATGTTGAAGCATCCAATACCATGGACCGAAAACCATCGCATCCAAAACCATCGACCGAAAACCATCGCCTCCAAAAACATGTGCGAAAATCATGCACAAAACCATAGGTGGGTCCGCCCAAACTAACATAGGATCCAAAACCAAAATTTTCCAGGGCTCTGCCCCCCTCCTAGCCCCCCATTTAACTACGTGGGCTAGTCGTGGAAAGAATATAACACAACCCAACATTCTCCCACTTGTTGTTTTCTTTCCACAAGGGGCCACAAGAGAGCTTAATCATTTATCTAGCCATGCAATTCCCATTGTTTCTCTACACCAAGAGAACTTCTCAGAGCTCATAGATTTTTTCAATGCATCTACAGTATTCTTCAAAGTGTCCACCTTTACCAACAACACCTTTTTGTGTTCTATCATATCCCTCACAAAGTGATACTAAACATTGATGTGCTTTGTCTTTGAATGATATGCAGGGTTCTTTGCCAGGAAAATTGCAATTTGGCTGTCATAGTCTATCCTTATAGCTTCCTGTACTAACCCCATACTTGAACACAATCTCTACAACCAAACTACTTCCTTGCTTGCATGAGTAGCTGCCATGTATTCTTCCTCTATAGTTGATAGTGCCACTATAGATTGTTTCTTACTCATCCAACTAACTACACCTCTAAATAGATTAAACACATACACACTTGTAGACCTTCTCTAATCGAGATCTCCAACCCAGTTTGCATCAACAAACCCACGAATATCCAACACTCTGTCCAATCCTGGTCTTTGTTCGTAGCACAAACCATATTCACTAGCGCCACGAAAATACCTAAAAATCCGCTTCACTACTGTCCAATGCTCCTATCTTAGTTTTGACATAAACTTGCTCAATACTCCCACTACATGTGCAATGTCTGGTCTAGTACAGACCATTGCATACATCAAGCTACCGACTGCACTTGCATATGGAACACGGGACATGTCCTTGTGTCTTAGGACACTGTTCAGCTGATAACTTTACACCTACAGGATTAGGAACCTTCACCAGTTTACTATCCTGCATATTAAATATTTGCAATATTGTCTCGACATAATTCCTCTGGTTTAACCAAAGCTTCCTCTTTTCTCGATCACTTTTAATTTCCATGCCCAAAATATAGTTTACAGCACCAAGATCTTTCATGTCGAATTTGGAGGACAATTTGGTCTTCGAATCTTGGATAATTTCTTTGTCATTTCCAACTAGCAACATATCATCCACATACAAGACCAAATAAATAACACGTCACCAATTAATTTAAAATACACACAGTGATCTGCTTTGGTTCTGGTGAAGCCAAGTCCCCATATAAATGTATCAAATTTATGATACCACATCCTTGGTGACTATTTTAACCCATACAGAGACTTCTTTAACTTGCATACCAGTTCTTTCTTACCCTTCACCGCAATGCCTTCAGGTTGCTTCATGTAGATTTCCTCTTCCAAATCCCCATGAAGAAATGTTGTCTTCACATCCATCTGTTCTACCTCAAAATCAAAAGAAGTAGCAACAGATAAAAGTAAT